>PVKC010002974.1:0-40824 GCA_004027635.1 Crocidura indochinensis | reverse complement strand
GCTTAGCCTCTCAAATAGAGGGAGAAACAAGGGAGGGCACCAGGACCAAACAAATGTATGATCACCAATTGTAAGCTAGTCAAAGAGGGGACCACCTACTCTAGCAGCCTGGGGGTGATGGTGGAGTATATGGGATGCAGAAAGGGAATGGGGATGGTGGGAGGGCAAACCTGGTGGTGGGTATTCCCCTGATTCAATGTTAATATGTACCTAAAATTCTAATGTGAAAGATATGTAAACCACTATTTTAAAAATAAAAAATATTAAAAAAAATTTTTTTGTTCAAAAACTAGAGATATAAAATTTAAAGAAATAATAAGACAGGTAAATTGATTCTAATCAAATTTAAATTTTAGATAAAATAGGTAAATCCTATAAATATAAAATTTATAAGAGTAAAGAGAATCAAACAATTTAAAGGGAAAAATCTGAATAGGTCTATAAAAGTATAAAGTATTGGGGCCCGGGAGATAGCATGGAGATAAGGCGTTTACCTTTCATGCAAAAGGTCATCGGTTCGAATCCCGGTGCCCCATATGGTCCCCCGTGCCTGCCAGGAGCAATTTCTGAGCATGGAGCCAGGAGTAACCCCTGAGCACTGCTGGGTGTGACCCAAAAACCAAAAAAAAAAAGTATAAAGTATCTTTTATCCTATGAAAGGGCATACTGGCTTTGTATACTACAGATAATGCTTAAGTGTATGCATTAATAAATAAAAATCATAATAATACATCTATGTATTTATGTGTGTGAAAAATCTGATCAGATATAAAACTTTGAATATAAATGAGACATTAATTTGTTATCAAAAATATATAGAACCCCTATAGTAAACTAGGAGTTAGCAGTCTAGGAGAGGGCAATCATATCCTCCATGAGTGAATGCCATAGTCAATGCCATGTGGTGGGAAGTTTGATCTGTTCTTGAAAGAAGCTCCTTAATGGTCTCAAGAGATAGTACAGTGGAAAGGGGGCTTGCTTACCTTGTATGACCAGAAGTAAATCTGTGTGCAGAGCCAGGAGAAATCTCTGAGCATCACTGGCTGTTGGTCTAAAAGGCAAAAAAATAAAATAAGAAAACTAAAACTCCTTTAGAACTTTTTTTGGGGGGAGGCAGGGTTTTTGGGCCACACCTGGCTGCACTCAGGGGTTACACCTGGCTCTGCACTCAGAAATCATTCCCGGTTGGTTCTGGGGACCATATGGGATGCTGAGAATGGTATCTGGTCCATCCCGGGTCAGCTGCATGCAAGGCAAATGCCCTGTGCTATGGCTCCTGCTCCTCCTTTAACACTTCTTGTAAAACAAGTTTCAAGGCTACAAATGCCCTGAACTGTTGCCTATCTATACATCTATGTATCATCTTTAAAATCAGAATGATATGGAGCTAGCTGAATGGAGTATTCTTGGTGAGGTCGTCATTTCATTGAGCTTTTGTACTATACCCTGTCATTTACTTATGGCTCAGTGTTTCATTTGATAGATGTGCTGAGAAATTTATGTGCTATGTAAGTTTCTCTTCTTATCTTTTTGTTTTTGTTTTTTCTTGGGGGGGCACACCTGTTTGACACTCAGGAGTTACTCCTGGCTGTGCACTCAGGAATCACACCTGGCTGTGGGAACCATATGGGATGCCGGGGGATGTCCGTCCTAGGCTAGCACTTTCAAGGCAAATGCCTTACCTTTAGCACCATCTCTCCGATCTCTTATTTATTTATTTATTTATTTATTCATTTATTTATTTATTTATCTATTTATTTTAATCTTTCTGCTTTCAATAGTCTGTCTTTGGTTTTAGTCATTCTTAACAGTGTCTTGAAATAGTAGATGAGTCTACTTCCACTGGGATCTTTTGGTTTTCTGTATTTGGTTACCTGCATTCTTTATCTGTGAAAACTTTCACTGTGATTTCTTTAATAATTGGTTCTATCTCAGATTAACCTTCCTGGTCATCAGGGACTCAGATGATTCTTTTTGTTTGTTTTCATCTACTTCTGGCTATGTGCTCAGGGCTTAATCCTGGTTCTATGTTAGGGATGACTTTTGGGTGGTGATCAGGGGACCACATTGATGCCGGAGATGGAACCTAAGTAGGCTGCCTGCAAGGCAATCACCCTACCTGCTGTACTTTCCCCTTCTACCCTATTCATTTTAGAGTGCCACCATTATTTTACAAATGAGTGTACTGAACCTACAATAGGAAGCAATCTCAGGCTTAGCACTGCTTTGCTTTTTGCATTCTTTTTCTTTTCTTTTTCTTTTTTTTTTCTGTATTTGGGTCACACCCAGTGGTGCTCAGGGGTTACTCCTAACTCTAGGCTCAGAAATCACCCCTGGCTAGACTCGGGGGACTATATGGGATACCGGAATTTGAACCTTTACCCATTCTGTGTTGGTTGTGTACATGACAAATGCCTTACCGCTGTGCGATTGCTTAGCTGTTTTTTGCATTAAGTGGCCCGTAGCCCACACTAATAACTTTTAGTGAAGAATGTGGGTAGAGGACATACTGGAAGCTGTAAGAGAAGAGAAGCACCAGGTGATCACTCATTGCCTGTGGTTTGCTTCTGCCTTTACATGGAGCATTTAAGACAGAGAAGCAAGTAGGCCTAGGAGCTCAGGAGTGCCTGAAGTATCCCCAGGAAATAATTGAGACTAATTTTGCAGCTTGGTGTCAAGCTCACAGCAGCTGTACTTGGACCTTATCTGGTCTGAGCACTATTGAGAGCCCAATCCTAGTTACAGCATTTCTGATGAGTGTTTGGGGTTCTCAAGCAGACAAATAGAACCCACAACAGGGGAGGGGAAGGGCTGACTGAGCTGTCACTGATAAACATTCATCCTCTCACAATGTTCCCACCCCTAGTCTCCAGCTCACTTTCTGACTTTGGGAGAGGTGTGAAAGTCAAAAGGGGGTAACAGAAAGTGACACCATTAGAGTTCATGTGATTGCTTGTGCAACTGAGTGAGTTCCTTGAGATTACTCTAGGTCTGTTTGTGGGGCCAGATTAGCTCTAGATTTTAAGATGATGCTGAATTAACAAGAGGAGAATAAATGACAAGCTGAATTAACTTACAAGGAGCCCTGCAACTTCCTTGTCCATACAAATTCTAGGTTTGAATATAGCACTTCGGATTTCTCAATCTGGCAGTGGTGATAATCAGGCACAGATCTGCAAACAAAGGCAGGGTATGCTCTAACTTTCAGTTGGCCCAATGTTGGAAATGGATGTCACTCTGGTTTGCTTTTGATACTGGTTCTGTGCTCCTGGTTTCAAAGTGAACACTAGCTCACAGATGGTTCCATTAGTGAGCTTTAGATGGCTCACCAGTAAATCCCAGATCTAGCTCTAGTGTGAATCTCAGGAAAGATCTTAAGCTAGAGTTGCTTTAGCCTCTCAGTTCCAATGGACTGATGTAGGCATAAGAGCATGGACTATTCAGATGAACTCTACAAGCAAAAAAATGAGATCTTGGGTCTATCATAAAAAAATATTAGCACCCACCAGTGATGCAGGGGAGGATGTACTATTAGCTGGATATATTTTAGAGCTTAATGCATCTCAGATGACTTTGTTCTAGCAGTGGTCCTCACACTATAGCCCGCGGGCCACATATTATATTTGTTCCCGTTTTGTTTCTTCACATCAAAATAAGATGTATGCAGAGTGCATAGGAATTTGTTCATAATTTTTGTTTTTACTATAGTCTGGCCCTCCAATGGTCTGAGGGACAGTGAACTGGGTCCCTGTTTAAATAGTTTGAGGACCCCTGTAGAGTTTGGTGATTCCAGTGGAATATTTGGGTCTAATGCAGAGTTAAATATGTTTAAATTAGTCAATACTTTTTTTGGAGGGGAGGAAGGGTACCAAGTAAATGTTGTGCTGTTAAGACCCTGTGATATGCCTTCTCAACAGTTCACTCCTGGAGGTGATCAGTGTTTCCAGGGCTGCACTGATGATGCATGGAGACCTTATGGCACCTGGAATTGAAACCTGGTCAGGTAATTATGCATGAATCCTAACTGCTATTGCATCTACTGGCTCAGTTGTGAGTTCTTGACCTAAAAACTGCTACATCATTCTTAAAACTATAAGAACAAGTAGTTCCAGTGTTACTATACATCAGAAAATACCCAGATGTGAAAGACCGTGTAGGAGATATGATCACCCGATAGCCCTGCATAAGCTGCATTATTTGCCGAGACCTAGTAGCTTCTAAAGCTTTTTCACATGTGAGTCATTACTACTTATCTCACAGATGAGACTTAGGTACAATGGTAAAGTGATTTGTGGGCCCCCAGATCTGCTGGCCTCAAACTGCTTCCCTACTTGGAAATGTCGTGCAGTTCTTTGCAGCCTTCCCACATTCCTCTTGCTCTTTAGTTGTAAGTGCTCCTCCCAAATTATATGTGTCTCTTTTCCTAAAGGGAGAATCTGGAAGTTTTCCTGTGGACTGATATAGACAATATTTCTTTTTTTCTTTTTAGGCTTTTGGGTCACATCAGCTGCACTCAGGGGCTACACCTGGTTCTGCGCTCAGAAGTCACCACGGCAGGCTTGCGGGGGACCATATGGGATGCCAGGATTTGAATCGGGGTCTGTCCTGTGTTGGCCACTTGGAAGGCAAACACCTTACTACTGTGCTATCGCTCTGACCCCGACAGGTAGACAATATTTCTGTGCAGACAAGTGAAGCAAATGCTCCTTGTGACTGCAACTAATAGTCTCAGACTATGCACCACTAGTTGACAGAAAATGAGATTTTACGTATATTTTTAAAACTTTTTTAATTACTTGAGGTCCTGTTGTTTACCATACTGTTCATGGTTGTTTCCTATAAACATAATTCCAACATAAAATCCATTCCTAGTATCCGTCCTACCTGCCTCTGCCAAGGGCTCCAATGACCTTCCCTTTTAAGCCCTCTCCCAAATTAAGTTGTATGGATGAGTTCTCCAGTTGTTTTGTCTTTGGTCCTTTGTTGCTATTTTATAATTTATCTTAAAGTACCACATGTAGGAGAACTCATTCTTGCATTTATCCTTTTCCTTTTGATTGACTTCACTGTGCATATACAGGGGTCTCAAACTCGTGGCCCATGGGCCGGCCGTACAACATTTTGTGGCCCTGTCCTAGAGGAATCTTTTTGTGCTTTGTTTTGTTTTAGTTGTTTGGGTCACACCCCCCAATGTTCAAGGTTTATTACTGACTTTGCTCTCTCCCAGGCTACTTCAGACCAGTGATTGCATAAAGCTCCTCTCAGGATGAACACAATATATTTATAAGATTAAGATAAATCTTGGTGCCGGAGAGGTGGCACTAGAGGTAAGGTGTCTGCCTTGCAAGCGCTAGCGTAGGATGGACCACGGTTCGACCCCCCCCCCAACCCCCAATGGTCCCCCCAAGCCAGGAGCGATTTCTGAGCGTGTAGCCAGGAGTAACCCCTGAGCATCAAATGGGTGTTCCATCCCAGAAAAAAAAGATAAAATTGTACCGCATCACCCAAGTACCCCTGAACATAGCCATGAGTATTACCATGACCCAAAGTCATGCTCTGGGCAGGTCATCCTAACAACATACTACCACACATTTGCACATACATTTGAAGACACAGAAGCAGGAGGCATAGGGCTCCTTTTAGCCTGATGACTATGGGTTGTGGTGTCTAGACTAGACAGGCCTTTTTGTCCATCCCTATAATGCTTTGTCGTTCCTCCATGAAAGTGACAAGAGATATCTGAAATGTATCTTCATCCACTTTTTAAGTGAAATTTTCTCTCTGCAGTTGTTCCTAAAGTATCTAAAATGGAAGAGAAGCAAACATTTAAAATTTTTTGTTGTTATTTTAGGCCATACTAGCAATGTTCAGGAATTACATACATTCAGGAGTTAACTCTGGCAATGCTAGTAGAACATCTAGGATGCTGAGAATTGAACCCAAGTTGGCTGCAAGCAAGACTAATACCCTACCTGCTGTACAGTTGCTCCAACTGAGGAGCAAACATTTTTCCTAGTATGCAACTCCAGGCATCACTGTGGGACTGTGTCTAGATATGGGTACACAAATTCTCAAGGTTAGAAGCTCTGTTGAATTATTTCCAGTGATGTTGCCACTTTCTAGGCCTTCATTACTAATATGTTTCATTACTAGCTCTCATTAGAAAAATCTACATGTGCATCTTTGGGCTGTCATGTTCACTTTGTATTTACACCCAAAAGCATGTCACACAATTTGGGATACTGGGTATCTAGAACTTGAGATATAGCTGAGAACACAGTGAGTTCATCCCTAGAACTTCCTTATTAGTGATGAGGCCTTGACGAAGCCATATGTTTTGCCTTCCTGTGTACAGTGGGGTCATTACAGCATCTCCTTCTAGAGATATTATGGGTTTGTAGGAAGAGCACAATAGATTTAAACATGGATACAGTAAACCTGGCAACTTCTCTGGTATGGGAATAGACTATTAAAAATACAAGAATTTTTTTAGTTTTCTTCCCAAAAACCTATATAAAGAAAAGAACAATAGAACTAACATTTGTGAGAAAACCTTGATTCATAAATACATGGAATTGACAACAAAACTCAAAATTTCTCACCTTAGTCATATTGTCTAGTAAATGACGTTTCTTAAAATACACTCCCCTGAATCTTTTACTGTACAAATAGTAACCTGCATTTATTTAGGAAGGAAAACTGAGTCTCTTTATAATGTGACCATTATCTTCCAACCTGCAAGCCTGTAGATAATAAAACTCTTTTTCAACTGTCACATTGTATATTGACTGTCTCTTCAATCAGCAGCAGAACATAAATTTTCACTGTGGCATGTCTCTTTGAATACTCACATACCTACTGATGCATAGGTTAACTGGTCCATGAATAGTATATGCATAGTCAACACTCACAGACCTGATTCTTTTTTTATTTATATATTTTTGGCTATAAGATGATTTATTTATTTTTATTTAAACACTATGGCTGCAAAGTTGTCATAATTGAGTTTCAGTCTTAAGAAGTATGCCACCCTTCACCCATGAACATTTCCCACCACCAATGTCACTGGTTTCCCTCCTTCCCTCCCACTTCCTGTCTCTGGGACAGGCATTTTGCTCCTTTCTCTGTCTCTCTCACTCCATTTTTTCCTGTTTAGACACTGTGGTTTCCATTACTGTTAATAGAGTTATGTGCATATCACTTCTATATCCAGTTATTTTCTCGAGTGATCAGTTCTAATGGTCATAGTGGTCCCTTTTTTGCCCTAATTGCATTGCTCCACTCTTCATGGCAAACTTTCTATCCTGTACTGGTACCTGAGACCTCCTCTCTATTGTCTCTGTATATTATTACTACATTATCTTTTATTTTTCTTAAATCCCATAAATGAGTAAGATTATTTGATGATAGATCTACTTCTTGCCTGGGCCCAGAAAATCCATTTTAGTTTTACTTTCTTTTTTTTTTTCAAATCTGAATTTTTTTTATAGAAAAATACAATGTTTATGAGATTCTAGAAACACAATTATGGTACAAAATAGACACTACCTGTTCCTGCTGGTATTATTGAAATTACAGATTTGAGATTTGCCTATACACATATAGAATATTTAAGTTCAAAGTATAATGAGCTGTATATAAGTTCAAAGTATAATGAGCACAGCAGGTAGGGCACATGCCTTGCATGTACCCAATCCAGGTTTGCTCCCTATATTCTATATGGTCCCCTGAATTACCAGGAGTAATTCCTGAGTGCAGAGCCAGAAGCCCTGAACATCACCAGACATGGCCCAAAAACAAAACAAATAAAAAACAGTACATCGTGTTCTACCTTTTTTTTTTGTTGTTGTTGTTGTTGTTTGTTTGTTTGGGGTCACACCTGGCAATTCTCAGGGGTTATTCCTGGCTCTACGCTCAGAAATCACCCCCAGCAGACTCGGGGGACCAGACAGGATGCCGGGAATCAAACCAGTGACCTTCAGCATGGAAGGCAAATGCCTTACCCTGTGCTATCTCTTCAGCCCCTAGTTTTACTTTCTTTCCAGAACTCTCTTGCAGTGTTGACATGGATTATATTTAGAGATGATCCCTTTTTGACTCTCAGATTCACATTGTGTAGGAATTGGAGCACAAGTCTCTAAGCACCTATGGCATCATTACATAGTTTCACAGCTCCAGCATATAGTTTTGTGCTACCCTTGTCCAGAGACTGAAATAACTACCACTAGATTCTAGTGGAAAGCATGGATTGTAGTCCTGACATTGTGCTCATTGTTCAATAGTAAATTATGAAAAGTCTGAATTGTTTGAACCCTTTCTGTCTCACTCATTCTCTCATTTTTTCCTTTCCTGTGAGCCTATACCACTATCTTTTCAATGATTCTGTCTCTTAGAAATTTTATCTAGCATATGCCCTATCTTCTCTACATCACTCTGCCCATGGCAAGTCTGCTTCTTGTTCTCTATTAAATTGTGAGCCATATATGGAGGAACAGTATCATAACATCCTCATTTCTGGATTGATGAAAGGCATGGGATATACTCTTGATTCATAATAGGGTAGAGCAAGTTGCAATTTTTATAATAGATATTTAAAAACATTATTTCAAATTAATTGTTTGAAGATACACTTTACAGATATTACCAGAAGTCATCATTTATTAATTAATTGTGTTCCTGTTCCTGAAAGCTTGGTGAAGAACATTAGCAAAATGATTTTTTGGGAGTTTAAAAAATCCTGTCATGGTCAATAACCTTAATATAAAGTTCTATAGAAATGCAGAGAAACTGACATTCGTGTGTCCTGAACAGAAGCAGCTTTCAAGAGCCAGATAATATAGTTGTGGGTGTGCTAGGGTTCACCAATACACTAACTGTTTTTTTGTCATGATACTACAGTGTGGTACCAGGTTAGTAAGCACAATGTTCCACGCAGACACACAGCCCAGTTTTCCAAGATCTACTATCTTCATATTCAGGGTTGTGTCACCAAACAAAAAAGATCTCCCATCTTCCCATATGGAGATAAGACTGCTGAACAAACTTCAGGTTTTGTTGTTGTTGCTGTTGCTGTTGTTGGTTTTTAGGTCACACCCGGCAGCACTCAGGGGTTACTCCTGGCTCCACGCTCAGAAATAACTCCTGGACCATATGGGATGCTGGGATTCGAACCAATGACCTGCATGAAAGACAAACGCCTTACCTCCATGCTATCTCTCTGGCCCCAACCTTCAGGTTTTTGTTTGAGAGAATACCTCTTTTCAAACTAGGAAGTTGTATGTGTGTGTGTGTGTGTGTGTGTGTGTGTGTGTGTGTGTGTGTGTGTTGTATATGTGCATTATAAAAGGCAATAAAGATCTAGCAGAGACTGCAGAATACCAACAACCAAAGAGAGATCAGTCACAGGATTGTGTATACCAGGCACTCCATCCAGGAGTCTCACTCCATGTATCTCTCCCATACTTCAAATAATAAAGACACTGAACTTGTGCTTTTATTAGGGACTTGTAGAAGGTCCAACTGATACGAGTAGGTAGAGATCAATATGCTGCTATACATTCTGCAGTTTGCACATTCCACATCAGAAAATATTCCTTAGTACAGAATGTCAGCACTGGTGTTGTTGCCTGGGCCATTTAGCAACACAGTCCAATAACTGCAACCAACTTTTCTTTAATAGCTGAGGATTTATGAGTGCAAATTTGCCATACAGTCACCTTGCTTAAATTACCAATAGTTAGCCTAATGATTTCAGAATAAATCACAACTATCTCAGCATGTTCACCAGCTTGACCTTATGTCATCTTTGTGAATGTTACATGTCCTTTCTCCCTTACTTCTTGGCTCCTGTATGCTACCAACCATTGTGGCTCCCTGAAACATAGATCCCTTTATAATGCAGAGTGTAATTATAAAGATCCTTTCTAATCCCGTTTCGCATATACCCCTGGTACTTCTTATTTTTGTTGCCTGAAAGTCTTCTTTTTTCCCTTCATCACTTCACCTAATTCCTACAACTCACACAGGTTTTGACAACTACCATTTCAACTTTTCCTCATGATCTGGTTTATTATTGGAAGTACAGTGTTTCATCCTCTCATTTGGAAAGTCCACTGTTTTCTCTTTTAGCAGCTTTCATGGTTGCAGTTAATGAGTTTTGCAATTGGTTGTTCTGATTACAAAAGTCTGAATATTCTTCTCGTCAGAAAACTCCAAGGCTGCATACTCAGAGCTTCTTGGAGATTTATACCCAGACCAACAGATGAATGTAGTGAATGGAAAAATATGCTGATATCTCTCTAGTCCAGTTAATAGCACCATCAGATACTCAGTAAATTCTTTGTAGATTTGAGAACCCTTGAATCTATTTGTATTGAACAGGGAAGAGAGAGGATGTTTAGGAGTCTGAGCAATTTTTCCTCTTTATTCAGATTAAAGATGTCATGCTCTTCTAAAAGGTGTTTTATTACTTTCAGTTTCCTTCAAGTTTATTTATAACAGCAAGTAGAAGTGCTAAAACCATTTTCTCACTAGCAGATTTCAGCTGATAAATCTCTAAGGCTTTGACTTTAGACAGTAGTAAATTTAGACATTTACTGACTCACCAAAATAATTACTCATAATTCTCATCCTCACTTAATTTTCTCATAGCATTTACATTGCTTCAAGTGGTGTTATTCCTAAGCATTCTTAGAGGTGGGTCCAAAATAAGACCAAATCTTGTGAAGAAGTCACACACACATACACATACAGCTTAGATGTTGTATGAGAATTACATTATGATGAGCTTCAAAGTGAAAGGGGTCAAAAACAAAAAACAGGGACTGGGCAGTGGCGCTGGAGGTAAGGTGCCTGCCTTGCCTGCACTAGCCTAGGACGGACTGCGGTTCCATCCCCCGGTTTCCCATATGGTCCCCCAAGCCAGGAGCGACTTCTGAGCGCATAGCCATGAGTAACCCCTGAGCATCACCGGGTGTGGCCCAAAAACAAACCAAAAAAAACAAAACAAAAACAAACAAAAAACAAGCAAACAACCCATACCTAGGAGAGAAGGGAGCAGTTTTTACAGGGTTGGGAAGACAGTGCTTGAGGGTTAAATCCAACTTTCAAATATGTTGCTGCTACCTGATGTGAGATCAGTAAACAAAACCCTATGAATATAGAGTAGAGTGGGAAAGATCCAGCCATGTTGATATTAATGGAAAAGAAAGTGGGAAGTGGAAGATCTTACCTTTGGACAAGATGATGAATGCCCTATGCTTCAGCATCTTCGCCTCAAAATGGGGATCATCACAGCACCTCTCCTCCAGGGTGTTGTTCGGAGTGACTCACTCAGCACCCAGTTCCCTAGAACTAGCTGTTGAGTAACATTTGTCCTTACTCTTTTTTATATTTTATTTAAACACCTTGATTACATACATGATTGTGTTTGGGTTTCAGTCATGTAAATAACACCACCCATCACCAGTTCAACATTCCCATTACCAATGTCCCAAATCTCCCTCCTCCCCACCCAACCCCCGCCACCCTTCTGGTCATCAGAATTGTCATCTTCATTCTCTATGTCTGATGCTGGCCTGCGTTATTTCCCCATAGTCACACTTGTATTGTGTGTTTTTCTACGTGTTGTGGTGGTATTCATTGGGTAAATGATGTACACGGCCATGCTCCTCTGGCTCCGCTCTTTCTTGGTGGGTCAATTTGCCTCCAAGGAAGGGGAGCCCTCCGTGGATGAAGCCTCACACAGGATCAAATCTTAGCACACAGCAGAGAAGCAGAGAAGACAATCTGGGGAGACTGTGCTGGGCTTCAGTGATCCAGCACAGTTCTTAGTGTGACTTTTTCTTCTTGTTGCAGTGGCGTCCTTTCATTAGACAGGTGTAGATTTTCCCAGCCTGACGTCACAAACAGGGGACCTGCCTTCTGCAAAGTACTGCTTATAGTCAGTTTTCATGTTTGGAAGCAGTTCCTTGGCATTCTGGCCCTTGAATGAGCCTCTGGGAGAGTGAGTTTTCTGGGCCCTTTTTGGCCCACTCCCAAGAGATTCATGAGACAGGACAGGAGAGAAACACACACAAGAAGCACTCACAGTTTTTTTGTCCTTACTCTTTACTCATATTCTGCACCTTTTTTCTTGGTTAGAATCAACTTCAAATTTGGAAAAATCTGAATGAGAGCCGTGAATGATGAAACTCTAAATTCAGAAAGCCTGAAGTCTATATCTAGTGTCTGACAGCCTTTAACAGAGTAGCCAGAGTGCCAGGTAGGACATGACCACTGTAATGCCTGGCCTCAAGGCATCTGGCTCCTGTGTGGGAATCTAGCCTAGACATTACACAGAGGGAGGTATGTCTGGAACAGTCCCAATTTTTATATACTGTGCTTGGTATCACCTGCTTGGATGTCTGTTTCTTAGCTATATCCACTGATGATCACACTCTGACACAGGACTAGTGGAGACTTCAGGTGATCATCAAAGTGCTTATACTAAGAGAGCTGCTGCTTCTATCAATGAGAATGGGCCTGATGGACATGGATAGACACACACAAGCTGAGTGCATGTGGTTAGCACACACGAGGGTTGGGGAGAAGGCAGTGGAAGGCAGAAGACAAGCAACCATTGGTTGTGTTCAGTTCCCTGAATCTGGGCTTCTTAGCCTTTCCAGCCTTGTAGGTCCACTGTTCTTGCTTGTGACAAAATGCTTCAGTTCTGTTTAGAACTCTAAGTGGTGGGAGACAACAGGATAATGTACCTGTATGTTCCTTCTCTCCAGAGACAATATACAGGTCATAGACTGGCTAAAATAGTGTCACTATATGACAGTCTGGCGATGGTGTGATGCAGAACTAATGCATGTTTTATAAGTATAATTGGCGGTATTTTACTTCAGTAAAAAGGTTAATAATAAAGAAAAAGTGCTACCAGATGATTGTCAGGAAAGTAAGACGTGCTGCTAAAGCTGCCATTAGCAAGCAATCCAAACTCTGTGTGTGTGCATGTATGTGTGTGTGTGTGCATGTGTGCGTGCATATGTGTGTGTGTGTGTGTGTGGTATATGAGTAGCAGAGCACTTAGACTTTCCCAGTTTTTTTAATTTTGAAAATAGTGACTTCTAGATGAATATGTGGCCTGGTTGCTTTGTTCCAAGGCGTGGAGAGAGAATCTGTTCTGCTGTCCACAGCTCTAGTGACTATGTCTGGCTTCTCTTGGCCTACCTCTGCCTTTCCTGGAGACATTCTTCTTTCTCTCTGTGTGACATCCAAACATGCACTTTCATGCAGGCATCTATTGAATTTGACTCCTCTGCTCCTAGGGAAGTTTATCTACTTTATCCTCCCTCCTGTTCTGATGAGATTTCTAAGTGCTGCCATATTCTGGGACACTAACAGTTACGATTGAACCTACAACGTTTGGGAGAGAGTGGGTAATTTGACATACCAGGGACAGGGAAAACCCTCAGGGAAAATTTAAAAATAGAGGGAATATTAGCACAATTTAAAAAAACACCTTTTAAAACAACTTTTATTGAGGCTAATGTGAATTACAAGTCTTTCCCAATTGTATTTAAGGTACATATTGATAGTGAATTAGGGCCATCCCCACCAGCAGTGTTGACCTCCCATGGCCCCTATTCCCAGCATGCTTCCCCTGTCTCCACCCTTAGCCTCCTAGACTGCTAGTGCAACTAGACTCTTTCGTGTTTGAGTCTCTTGATTCTATTGTCCTTGACTTTGGTTTGGGTGTTTAGATTTGACCATTTTTTATTTCCACTAACTTCTCCTGAGATTGCTTGGCTCCTGGGTCCTATCCTTTTTTTCCCTCTCAGTTTGTAGGAAGACAGAAATATGAGGCAGAACAGAATGATTCCTGTCCTATGGTTTTGTAAAATAAAAAGGAAGCAGGAGTCCCTGTCTAGAAGCTATAAATATGAATACAATTAAAAGAATTACAGGACCTGGAGAGATAGCACAGCGGTGTTTGCCTTGCAAGCAGCCGTTCCAGGACCAAAGGTGGTTGGTTCGAATCCCAGTGTCCCATATGGTCCCCCGAGCCTGCCAGGAGCTATTTCTGAGCAGACAGCCAGGAGTAACCCCTGAGCACAGCCGGGTGTGGCCCAAAACCAAAAAAAAAAAAAAAAAAGAATTACAATTAAATTACAATTAAAAGAATTAAAAAAAGAACCTTTCTCAATATAATCAAGGCCATCTACCACAAGCCAATGGCAAGTATTCTCAATGGAGAAAAACTAAAAGGCTTCCCTCTAAGTTCCGGTACAAGAAAAGGCTATCCACTCTCTCCATTCCTCTTCAACATAGTACTGGAAGCACTTGCTATAGCATTTAGGCAAGAAAGAAAAGATATAAAGAGCATCCAGATAGAAAAGAAAGAAGTCAAGCGGTCACTGGTTGCCGATGACATGATACTCCACTTAGAAAACCTTAAAGACTCTACCAAAAAGCTTCTAGAAACAATAGATTCATATAGCAAGGTGGCAAGCTACAAAATTAACACACAGAAATCAATGGCCTTTATATACACCAATAATTGTTGTATTAAAGCCCTTTGGAATGGGCTTGGATGGTGGTAGATAGTGATGGAGGCTTTTCTCCTTGAGCCCAGAACCACGTGTATCTGCAACCCCTGCCAGCCAGTGGGTAAGTAGATACAGGTAGAGGTGAGAAAATTATACACAGACAGGTTTCAGGAATAATCAGCTCCATTCATGCCATAGCCAACATGTGTGGCTTTTCTTATAATTTTTTGTGCTGGATTCCTATTCAGCCCTGCATTGTACCTTGTCCCCCAGGCCAACACCAGGCAATGAAAATGAAGATGGCATTTCTGAAGACCCAAAATGGCCAATCATCTAGTTAGTCTCTCAGATATGGAATTTAGAGAAGAAATATGGAGAACATTCAAGGAACTCAAAGAAAGTATAGAAGAGAACACTAATAAGAATCAAGAGAATGGGGCCCGGGAGATAGCATGGAGGTAAGGCGTTTACCTTTCATGCAAAAGGTCATTGGTTTGAATCCCAGTGCCCCATATGGTCCCCCGTGCCTGCCAGGAGCAATTTCTGAGCATGGAGTCAGGAGTAACCCCTGAGCACTGCCAGGTGTGACCCAAAAAACAAAACAAAACAAAAAGAATCAAGAGAATATGAAGATAGAAATCAGAAGACTCCAAACTGAAATATCAGGTTAAATAACAGAGCTGAAAAACTCAGTAGACGAATTGACAGGCAAAATAGATATGCTCTCCAACAGGGTAAAAGTAGTCGAGGATAGAATTAGTGTATTGGAAGATGAGACGCATAACAACTCCATACAGCAGAAGAGACTGGAAAAAAGCCTTAAAGCAAATGATCAGACAATGGAAAAATTACTCAAAGAATGTGAACAGATGAAAATAGAAGTCTTTGATAAGCTCAACAGAAACAACTTAAGAATCATTGGAGACCCAGAGACCCGGGAAGAAAATCTCCAGGAAGAATCAATGGTAAAGAACATCATTAAAGAGAAACTACCAGAGCTAAAGAATACATGCAACCAAATTCTGCATGCTGAAGAGTCCTAACAAAAAGAGACCACAGGAACAACAACCCAAGACACATTCTAGCCACAATGACTAATCCCACAGACAGAGACAAATACTGAAAACAGCAAGATCAAAAAGGGAAATTACATTCAAGGGAGCATCCTTGAGGCTTACAGCAGACCTGTCACCAGAAACACTCAAGGCCAGAAGGCAGTGGTGGAACACAGTGACAAAACTCAATGAAATAAATGCTTCGCCTAGAATAATTAAAAAAAAAATAACAGGGGCCCGGGAGATAGCATGGAGGTAAGGCGTTTGCCTTTCATGCAAAATGTCATCGGTTTGAATCCCGGTGCCCCATATGGTCCCCCGTGCCTGCCAGGAGCAATTTCTGAGCATGGAGTCAGGAGTAACCCCTGAGCACTGCTGGGTGTGACCCAAAAACCAAAAGAAAAAAAAAACCCAGATCTTCCACTACGATTAAGTAGGTTTCATCCCAGGAATGCAAGGACGGTTTAACATCCATAAATCTATCAACATAATACACAACATCAACAAGAAAAATAAAAATCACATCATCATATCAATAAATGCAGAGAAAGCATTTGATAAGGTCCAACACCCATTCTTGATCAAAAACTCTCAGCAAGATGGGAATAAAAGGAACCTTTCTCAATATAGTTTAGGCCATCTACCACAGCCAATGGCAAAAATTATCCTCAATGGAGAAAAACTAAAAGCCTTTCCTCTAAATTCTGGCACAAGACAAAGCTGTCCTCTCTCACCACTCTTATTCAGCATAGTACTGGAAGTACTTGCTATAGCAATTAGGCAAGAAAAAGATATCAAGGGAATCCAGATAGGAAAGCAGAAAGTCAAGCTCTCACTGTTTGCAGATGACATGATACTCTACTTAGAAAACCCTAAAGAATCTATCAAAAAGCTTCTAGAAACAATAGACTCATATAGCAACGTGACAAGCTTCAACATTAACACACAAAAATTAATGGCTTTTTATACACCAATAATAACAGAGAAGAAATAGACATTAAGGAAACAAACCCATTCAGATTAGCACCACACAAACTCAAATATCTTGGAGTCAACTTGACTAAAGATGTGAAGGACATATCCAAAGAAAACTATAAAACTCTGCTCCAAGAAATAAGAGAGGACACATAGAAATATAAAAACACATACCTTGCTCATGGATCCACAGGATTAACATCATACAATGGCACTTTTGAAATTCATTTGTAACAATAAACACCCAAGAATAGCTAAAGCAATCATTGGGAAAAAGAATATGGGAGGCATAACTTTCTACATATTTAAACTGTATTACAAAGCAATAGTTATCAAAACAGCATGGTCTTGGAATAAAGACAGACTCTCAGATTAGTGTAATAGTTTGGAATACTCAGAGAATGTTCCCCAGACATACAATAACCTTATTTTTGATAAAGGAACATGTAATCCTAAATGGAACAAAGAAAGCCTCTTCAACAAGTGGTCTTGGCACAAATTACTAGGCACTTGCAAAAAATTGAAATTAGACCCCCAGCTAACATCATGTATGAAAGTAAAATCCAAATGGATTAAAGACCTTAATATCAGACCTGATACCATAAGGTATATAGAACAACACGTAGGTAAAACACTCATTGACATTGAGACTTAAGGCATCTTCAAGGAGGAAATGGCACTCTCCAAGCAAGTGAAAGCAGAGATTAACAGATGGGAATATATTAAGCTGAGATGCTTCTGTACCTCGAAGGAAATAGTGCCCAGAATACAAGGACCACTATTCACCCAAAACCCATGAGATAAGGGACTAATCTCCAAAATATACAAGGCACTGACAGACCTTTATAAGAAAAACATCTAATCCCATCAAGAAATGGGGGGAAGAAATGGACAGACAATTAATAAAGAAGAAATATAAAATAAATGGCCAAAAGGCACATGAAAAAATGCCCCACATCACTAATCATCAGGGAGATGCAAATCAAAACAACGATGAGGTACCACCTCACACCACAGAGATTGGCACACATCACAAAGAATGAGAACAAGCAGTGTTGGCAGACTCTGGAAACCAGCAAGATGCCCCTCAACAGATGAATGGCTAAAGAAACTATGGTACATATACACAATGGAATATTATGCAGCCATCAGGAGCTATGAAGTCATGAAATTTACCTATACATGAATGTACATGGAATTTATCATGCTGTGTGAAATAAGTTAGAGAGAAAAAGACACAGAATGGTCTCACTCATCTATGGGTTTTAAGAATAATGAAAGACATTCTTGCAATAATTTTCAGAGACAAAAGAGAGGAGGGCTGGAAGTTACAGCCCACTTCATGAACCTCACCACAAAGAGTGATGAGTTTAGTTAGAGAAATAACTACATTGCGAACTATCCTAACAATGAGAATATATGAGGGAAATAGAAAGCCTGTCTAGAGCACTGGTGTGAGGCTGGATGGGGAGGAGGAAAAATTGGACATTGATGATGGGAATGCTGCTCTGGCAATGGGGGGGTGTACTTTACAAGACAGAAACCCAACAACAATCATGTTTGTCATCATGATGTTTAAATAAAAAAAGTGATGGGAATATATTAAGCTGAGAAGTGTCTGCACCTCAATGGAAATAGTGCCCAGACTACAAGAGCTACCCACTGAATGGGAGAAGCTATTCACCCAATACCAATCAGATAAGGGACTAATCTCCAAAATATACAAGGCACTGACAGACATTACAAGAAAAAAACATTTAATCCCATCAAAAATGGGTAGAATAAATGGACAGAAAATTTGACAAAAAAGAAATACAAATAGCCAAAAGGCACATGATAAAATGCTCCACATCACTAATCATTAGGGAGATGAAAATCAAAACAACTATTAGGTACCCCTTATACCACAGAGAATGGCACACATTACAAATATGAGAACAAGTGTTGGTGGGGATGTGGAGAGAAAGGAACTTGTTTAAATAATATTTTATTTAAATATCTTGGTTACAAACACGATTGTGGTTGGGTTTCAGTCATATAAGAGGACACCCCCCATTACCAGTGCAACATTCCCACCACCAGTGTCCCAATTCTCCCTCTTCCCCACCCCACCCCCACCTGTACTCTAGTCAGGCTTTCTATTTCCCTCATACATTCTCATTGTTAGGATAGTTCGCAATGTAGTTATTTCTCTAACTAAACTCATCACCCTTTGTATTGAGGTTCATGAGTGGGCTGTAACTTCCAGCCCTCCTCTCTTTTGTTTCTGAAAATTATTGCAAGAATGTCTTTCATCTTTCTTAAAACCCATAGATGAGTGAGACCATTCTGTGCCTTTTACTCTCTCTGACTTATTTTACTCAGCATAATAAATTCAATGTACATCCATGTATAAGAAAATTTCCTGACTTCATCACTCCTGACGACTGCAAAATATTCCATTGTGTATATGTACCACATTTTCTTTAGCCATTCGTCTGTTGAAGGGCATTTCGGTTGTTTCCTGAGTCTTGCTATGGTAAATAGTGCTGCAATGAATATAGGTGTAAGGAAGGGATTTTGTATTGTATTTTTGTGTTCGTAGGGTATATTCCTAGGAGTGGTATAGCTGAATCGTATGGGAGCTCAATTTCCAGTTTCTGGAGGAATCTCCATATCGTTTTCCAGAAAGGTTGAACTATATGGCATTCCCACCAGCAGTGGATATGAGTTCCTTTCTCTCTGCATCCCTGTATATTTTGGAACTTAGTACCTTATCTGATGGATATTGGGTGAATAGTTTCTCCCACTTAGTGGGTGGCTCTTGTATCTTGGGCACTATGTCCTTGGAGGTGCAGAATCTTCTCAGCTTAATATATTCCCATCTGTTAATAACTGCTTTCACTTGTTTGGAGAGTGCTATTTCCTCCTTGAAGATGCCTTTAGTCTCAATGTCATGGAGTGTTTTACCTACGTGTTGTCTATATACTTTATGGTATCAGGTCTGATATCGAGGTCTTTAATCCATTTGGATTTTACCTTCATACATGATGTTTGCTTGGGGTTTAAGTTCGCTCTTTTGCAAGCGCCTAGTAATTTGTGCCAAGACCACTTGTTGAAGAGGCTTTCTTTGCTCCATTTAGGATTTCTTGCTCTTTTCTCAAATATTAAGTGATTGTATGTCTGGGGAAAATTCTCTGAGTACTCAAGCCTATTCCACTGATCTTAGGGTCAGCCTTTATTTCAAGACCATGCTGTTTTGATAACTATTGCTTTGTAATACAATTTAAATATGGGGAAAGTAATTCCTCCCATATTCTTTTCTCCAATGATTGTGTTAGCTATTTGAGGGTGTTTATTGTTCCAAATGAATTTCAAAAGTGCTTGATCCACTTCTTTGAAGAATGTCATGGGTATCTTTAAAGGGATCACATTAAATCTGTACATCTGTTCCACCTGGAGGTAGATAGGTAGGTGCTGGGCTCCTATGGATCTGGTGCTGAGAGAATGCGGGATAACTCTCGGTGCACCCAGGCCAGTCACTACCACGTTCACCAAATAGGACCAAATGTGGACTCTGGGAAAGAGGGTGGTACATGGCACTCTTGAAGTCCACAGACCAACCAGTGTTTTCCTAACGCTTGAAGCACCTCCAGGCACACCTGCACTGAGGAAGAAGCCCAGGTTAAACCAGTCACTAACCTTGCCTCAGCCTTTTCAGGCAACCTTCTGCTCCCTCAAGACTCCTTCTCCAAGTGTCCAGTATAAGCTCATTTCAAAAAGTCTCAAGCTCCAGTTTTCCTACACAGAGGTATAAAAGCAGCGGTGAGAGGCAAGAAAGGTCTTTTAGACAGTGTAGGCACAATGTCTGACCATTGGACCGCAACAATGATATCCAGGAATTGGACCCTAACTCCTAATACTCCAGGAGCTTGTCCTGGAAGATCAGCAGGACCAACTCCCCTTGCTCGGAAGCGCGGAGCCAGGAGCCATATGGAAGTGGCCGCTAGGCGGTGCCCAAGCACCATGACAGACTCAGGTTGTCTGTGAAAACTTTGTTAGTTATCAAGGGGAGAACAGATGCAATGGGTTTATAATAGGTGCTGAGTTTGGAGGCATGGCTTTTATAAACGCAGACGAAACATTGAAAGGTACTAGCGCTGGGAAAAGATGCATCGTGGATGCATTTGAAAGCTATTTGCAAGCCAGTTTAGACAAGCTTCAATGTGGGATTTCATAGAAATATAACATCATCTGAAGGGAGGAAATGGACGGTACCAGGACTAGACAGTCATATGAACATTTAGTGGGAATAAAAAGTGATCAAACTTGAACACCAAACCCAAAGTCAATGACAACAGAATTTATATCCAATCTACAACAAGCTGTACAAGTGGGGACCAGTTACACTAGCATCCTGGGGGGTAAAGGAGGGAGAAGTGGGACGCATGCTAGGAAAAGGGATTGAGGGAGGACAACACTGGTGGTGGCAATTTCCCTTATTCATTATCACTGTGTACCTTAAATATTACTGTGAAAGATTTGTAATTCATTTTGGCCACAATAAAAATCAAAAATAAAATAAATATAACGTCATCTGCACTGAGAAAACCCTGATGGGGATATTGGTTGGTTGCACTCACTTGTAGAACAGCCTATTGCTCCAACATCATCAGTAAAAAGGCACAAGCATTCTCAGAGTATTCTCAGGTCGGTCCAGTGGGGAGACAGATCCTGGTGACCTGCTCTGGCCTTTCAGCTGTTGATGTAAGGTGATGACGAGACCATCTTGATGGGCAAGAGTGGAAATTCAGATAAGCAGTTGGGTATTTTTCACACAACATGACTGATGCCCAGGAACAGCGGACACTGAAGTGGTGGCAGGCAAGTCGAGTCCCTTCATCTTTAAAATATTTTGGACAGGGGCCGGAGAGATAGCATGGAGGTAAGGCGTTTGCCTTTCATGCAGAAGGTCATCGGTTCGAATCCCGGCGTCCCATATGGTCCCCCGTGCTTGCCAGGAGCAATTTCTGAGCATGAGCCAGGAATAACCCTTGAGCACTGCCAGGTGTGGCCTAAAAATAAAAGCAAAAAAAATATTTTGGACAGCTGGAAGGAATCGAAAGGTGAAAGCCTCAAGCTGTTACTGTCAGGACTTTAGGTGAAGGGTCTACTTGGAAGTAGAAGTGAGGGTATTTCTGGGAGAAAGTGTGAAGTTTCTAGTCAGAGTTTTTGTTCTGTTTCCAAGTCCCTTTATTTCCATGCTGAGCAACCAGACTTCAAATAGGGATGGGGTGTGATCGGGCTAAGATTCAAGGAGCAATAATAGTCGCCCTTGGCGTGTGTGTGGGGGGTGTGTGTGAATCTCTAGGAGGATCCAAAATTCCATAGATTCCATCCAGAAAGACCAGTTTTTCAGGACACTCAAGGAATGTGGTGGTGATATATCCTCCAGACCAGACCAGCCACAAGGGCAAATATTTTACAAACAGCAAACTGGAAGAACAAAGTCAATTCACTTGTCTGTGATCACTAGATTTGAAACTGGGGCGAGAAACCTCTTGTGGAGACAGAAGTAGATCAGAGTTCTGGGAAGAACTTATCCTTATCTTGGTTATGTCTCTGTGTCCTTGAGAGGTGGTCATAGCAGTTGAGGTTTTCCTCCTCTCACTTACCACCTCTCCTCCTCCCCTTCTTTGCCTCCTTCCTCTCCACCTTGGCTGCAGGAATCATAATTTCTATGTAATATATATCTTGAGGCAAGTGCTACATCTATTTTAGCCCTGCAACAAATACTAAAAGATCTCCCACAGAAACTTCAATCCTCACCCTCTTAACAGCCCCCTCTCCCACATACAAGTAATTTTTGGAAACTGAATACCCACATGTAAAAATGAAGCGGGATTCATATCTCACATCTTTTTGTTTTGTTTTGTTTTTGGGCCACACCCGGTGACGCTCAGGGCTTACTCCTGGCTATTCGCTCAGAAGTCGCTCCTGGCAGGCACGGGGGACCATATGGGGAACCGGGGGATCGAACCGTGGTTCATCCTAGGTTAGCGCAGGCACCTTATCTCCAGCGCCACCGCCCGGTCCCCTCATATCTCACATCTTACATACACAGAAGTCGATTTAGAGTTGATCAAAGACCTCGTGAATCTGTAAAGTAAACTAAGGAAAGCATAAGCAGAATGCTCCAAGATTTAAGCATCAAGGGTATATTTAGTGCAATGATGTCATTGACAAAAGCAACAGAAACAAATAAAAAAATGAGACTTCTCTTTCTCTCCCCTTCCACTTCTCCCTCCCCCATTCACTCTTCCCCTTCCTCCAGCCTCCATTTCCCCATCCCCGCCTTCTCTGGGTGAGTGGGCAGAAGTCCCCTCCCAATCTATGCATCACATCCTCTCATCATGCTCCTGCTTCTGTTCTCTGAATTTACAATGACAAATACAATCATACAACCCTCAGGCGTCTATTCCACCCACCCTCTCCTCTGGCCAACTCATACAAGGGGGTGTGTTTCAGAATTATTTCCAGGCAAAAGCAGTCCCTGGGGTCCTGAAATCAGGAATGCATTTCGCACATGCAGTGGAACAAGTCTCTCAGGCTGGCTTGGGTTTCCTTGGTTTTCCTCTCAGGATCTTGTCAGACCCAAAGGACATTTTCAGGGCTCATCTGTGGTCATGACTCTTTCTGTACTGTGGTCAGTGGCCCTGTTGCTGAGACCCTCCTTGAAACATTCCAGGCCCATGCAGCTGCTCTAAATCAAGAAGCCTTCTTTCCTTTCTGTACACTGTGTAAGCCAGTTTATTTTGCTCTAGATTCCTGATTTAGGATTTCATCTGCCTGCCTTCTTTTTCTACTATTTCTACCTGGAGTAGAAGCTCCGTATCCATCTATCTAGTGATTCTTCAAGTTAGAACTCTCCTCATTAGTCCTTAAGGCCATGGGAACAGAGGTAAAACACAGAGGCAAGATCCCCTTGCAGAAAACCAACAGGACCCTGAAAGATAGAAAGAGACACCAGCATTCTTGGCAGTGACAAAAGAAGACTGTTCTCTCAGTAAGGCTTCACATCTTCTTTAATGGCACTAAATGGTCGGACTCTGCATTGGCTCTCTCACAGAAGGGAAGGCAAGGGGACCACAGACCCACATAGCCATTTCCTATTGCTGGGTCTTTGTGACCACCCGAAGACACACCCAGTCCTCAAGATTCTCACAATGTAGGTGGGTATCACTCTCAACCCTCTCATTTATCATGATGGAGTCAGAGAACTATCTGCATTTAGGAAATATCTGACTCTCCCAGAGAGTCAGATATTTCCTACAAGAAAGCACACAGGGCAGTACAGGGGCTAAGGCACTCTCTTTACATGCAGCTGATTCAGATTTGACCAGGCAGCTTGGAGTTCCTGAGCACAGCAAAAAGTGATCCCTGAGCCAGGAGCAGGCCCTGCCTACAGATGTATATGGCTCATGCTACTCAGAGGCTCATGGCCACCATTTCTCAAATTCCCTTTGCAGTGATCTATGGTGGTGTTTAGTCACAGTGGGCTGGAGCAGAATGTATAAGAACTAGAGACACCCCCTTTCCTACCTCTATAACTTTTTAAAAAACAATTTCTTGGGGCCAGAGCGATAGCACAGCAGTAGGGCATTTGCCTTGCAAGTGGACAATCTAGGATGGACCTTGGTTCAATCCCCTGGTGTCCCATATGGTCCCTCTGAGCACATAGCCAGGAGTAACCCCTGAGCACAGGGTGTAGCAAAAAAAATATTTAAGCATCATGGTTACAAATATATTCGTAGTTGGGTTTCTGTCATAAAATATACGCCCCCCCCCTTCACCAGTGTAACTTTCCTGCCAACCAATGTCTCCATTTTCCTCTTACCCCACCTCCTGCTTGTTTTCTAGAGAAGTCTTCTATTTCTTTCTCACACTATCATTGTCATGGTAATTATTAATGTAGCTATTTTTCTAACTGCACTCACCACACTTTGTGTTAAGCTTCATATCATGGGCAGTCCTTCCAGCTCACATCTCTATTGTCTCTGGGTATTATTTCTATACTGTTTTTCACTTTTCTTAAATCCCACAGATGAGTGAGACTATTCTGTGTCTATCTCTCTTCCTCTGACTCATTTCACTCAGCATAATAGTCTCCATGTTCATCCTTGTGTAGGCAAATTTCATGCCTTCATTTTTCCCAACATCTGTGTAGTATTCAATTGTATTTTTGTGTTCCTATGGTATATCCTTAGTAATGCTATTTATTGTTAGATTATATGTAAGCTCAAGTTCCAGGTTTTTTGTGGAATATTAACATTTTTTTCCAGAAAGGCTGAACTATACAGCATTCCTACCAGTAGTAAATGAGAGTTCCTTTAATCCCACATCCACAACAGTACTGGCTGTTCTTGTCTTTTTTTGTGATATGTGCCAGTCTCTGTGGCATGAGATGATAACTCATTGTTGTTTTGATTTGCATCTCTGTGATGTTTTTGGTCTGGAATGTGGAAATAACAGCTGGAACTAGAGCAGTAGCTCAGACTGAGAAGTGGAAATTGTGCTGAGGATAGCAGAGACAAAGAAAAAAACAAAAGCATAGCCTCTGAGGAATGCCTAAATACTAATTTAAGTTTCAAAAGATGTATTTCCTTATTCTTTCTTATTTAAATGCATTTTAATGATTAGAAAAATTCACCACTGAAGTTTACTTACATGTTATCTATAAAAACATGTAAATGAAACATCACGGTGTCTCCTGCTATTCTGGACTCAGACCCTGTTGTGCAGTTCATATTTGCCAAGCTAGAGATTGCATACTTATCTCCAGTTCTATTCAATTGGACTGGGCATTTAGATTCTGACCAGTGGGTTCAGTTGCAAAATACGAAAAAGCACAGAACGAGACAAGTGCACAAGGACTGTTCTAATTTTAGAAGTCACCTGAACAGTCATGAGTGAACTTACATCCTGGCCATTTTATTTCAATAAACTATCATTCCCTATCTCTCAACACACGAGGCATTGGTTAATATTGACAGACAATAAGAACCATTAGTAATAATCTGATCATTTAAAAGGTACATGCAGAGCAGAGGCTTGTATATTTTATTTAGCTAATTAACATGGATCCTTAAGATTAAGAGTAAAGTCATGGCAATTTCCTATTCTATTTTTTGCCTATTTCCCCCTCTGTAGTAAAAGATCCTAAACTGTTTTATTCTATTTTTTCTTGGGTGCATTTTTTCTTGTCCAATTATTCTAAAAGACCTAAACTGTTTTGCACAGGACACTAGCCTAATTCTTATATAGTTATAGTTATTTCCTACAATAAACACTGAAATCATCTGGAAGAAGCAATATCCATGGTTCTTGTGGTCAGATACTCAATCTTACATCTGCAGAACAATTTTGTGAATTGCAATGTAGAAAGATCTCTTTTCCTTATATCCCTCTTTTAACCGTAAACTTATGTCATGAACAGAACTTTAGGAAGCAGCTATGGTCAGCTTAATGGTGAATCCAGAATGAAGATACTCCTGGGACCCTTGTTCTGAAATTCAGAAAGCAAGGATTCTGGAAAATAAAAATAAAACTAAGCCTCTATTATATATACATATATTAAATACATATATGTTATATACAAAATATACCTGTATGTATATATGCACATGTACACGTTTATATATATACATATATATATATATGTATATTAAGAACAAGTTTCTGTGTCTCTAACCTTAACTCTTCTGGCTCTTTTTTACTCAGGAGGTTCTACTTGCAAATCCAACACCTCTTATTATATGATTATATCCTGTAACATATATAACCATGTTCTGGTTGCTAAGGTACAGATTTTGTTGCCAGTAAATGGTCTCAGCTGAGGGAGAGAGGTGTGTTGAGGATATCAAGGTAACAGTTATATTCTTAGTGATCATTGCAGTATGAATTAGGGAGATATTCACCAGTCAGTTAGGGAAAGGGATGGACTAAGTGTTTGGGGTCTGAGAAAGCTTTGTAGTGAAGTGGTAGAAGTGCTCATCTCAGCACATACCTATTACCTTCTTTGGGCATGCCAGAGGGTACATGCCAGAGGGCATGCCAGCTCAGTACACTCCCATCAACTCCAATGAATGAGGCGTACTCTCTATTCATCTTTGGAAGAAGTGCTTCCTTTGTCACACATACATTATTGGACGTCTCTAGGCCCACTAGAGAGTGAGAAGCCCTTCTATTTCACCACTGCTCCCATATATCCTGATAGAAATCCGAGATCTAAGTAGGAGACATCTATTTTTCAGTAAGCTCATACATCGATTGGACAACTTGGGGTACTTACTGAAAACACATCCAGTGTTGATCAGGGGATACTCCTGGATCTACTCTCAGAAATTAGTCCTGGTGGTTGGGAGACAATATGAGTTGCCAGGGTTTGAACCTGTATTGACTGCATGCAAAGCAAGTGCCCTATCCACATTACTACTATTATTGGCCTTTTTAAATCATGGTACCTATTGCTCATTACTTCTTTGTACTGTTGAGTCTTCCTCCTTTTCATCTGTGCAACTGAGCTCTTGGATTCTGGGTGAGTATCAGTTGACTGGACCCATGTTTTTATCTGAAGCTTTGTAGTTACTACCCTCAAAATACAAACCAATCAGAAAATCCAAGGAAATTTGATTAAGAGGACAAAAACCTGGAGGTGTCTTTAAGCCCATCAAAAACCTTGATATCATTCAAAGAGAACTTATGAACTATAGTCTTCATGTTGGCAGAGGGGATCAAAGACTAATCAACTCAAAGAAAAACTGATAGAAAAGTACACATTTAAATGAAGTTGAAAGAGACAATACAGTAGCAAGTAATAGCAAGAGAATTCAGAATGCCTATGACATTCTGAATGATCTTGAAGACAAAACATAAGCTAGCATCACAAATGAAGAGGTAATAGAAAAGCAACTTGGAAAAACAGAAGAAATGTACAATAGCAGCAAGATGAATCATTTCAAATAATATATCTTATATATAATCACTTCAAATTATATAATATATAATATATATATGGCCAGTCATTGGAAAGAGACCTGTGTACAGATTAAAGATCACAAAGAGTACCAAAATATATATATTCAAATAGAACTGTACTAACATTTATTGTAATAAAAACGACAAGAACAAAAGACAGATGACTTAAAGTGGGAAGAGATGAGCAAAATCTAAATTATAAGGGAAACAGAAAATCAACCTTACAGCAGATCACTCCTTTGAAATCGACCCTCATGCAGGAAGACAATGGAATGACATATTCAAATTATTGAAAGAAAAAAAACTCAACTTAGGGTCCTCTGTCATATATGACTGGATGCCTGGCCTTCAGTCTGCAAGGATCAGGGCCATTGCTTCCCTCAGATGATTTTAGTGGTTTAGAACTTGAGATTGGACTAGTCTCTCTGGCCTGTCCCAGTGCAAAACTATAGGCTGTGAGTTCGGCTATGGCCAAGAACTGCACTATAGGAATGGGGTCCAGAAGGGAAGGAGGCACATTCTCTTGTATGTATTTGTTGTTCTTAAATTTGATTAAGAATCACTTTCCCCTTGGATAATGTTGTGAATGCTGCACAAGACATTCATTCAAAAGGGCACATTGGGCACAATTGCTCATTGTAGCACAATGTAGCACAATGTAGTCAATTGTAGAACAATGACAGATGAATAGATAATGAAGGTGTGGTAAATATATGCAATGAAATACAATACAGCTGTAAATAACAATGAAATCATGAACTTGCTGCAACTTGGAGGAAATTGGAAAATATCTTATTAAGTGAAGTAAGTCTGAGAATGACAAATTATCTCTGTTTTCTGTGGCATATATAAAAGCAGGTCAGGGAACCTAGAGTACACTGGATACTAGATTATATAAATGACAAGAATTGAAAAGGAAATAATTCAGAAAAGGGAGTAGGAAAAGGTGGACAGTAGGTAACAAGGGTGTGTGTCAGAGGCCTTGGGCACATGAGTGGTATAAAGGTGAGATATATGAATCTTTCTAAATCACAGAGTCAACAACACTGTGAGCATGAAGTCTAAACTATAAAAACCAAAATTAAAATTGTCCCTTTTAAGGAGGCAGGCTTGAGGATATGGAGGGAACAAGAGGTCATTGATGGAGAGAGGGTGACACTGATGGTGGGATTGGTGTTAGAACATTACATGCCTGAAATACTTTATGAACAACCTTGCAAATTTATTGCCTTAAAACAAAAGAAAAGTAAAAAATTTAAATATCAAAAAAAGAAATTTAAATAATGAATTAAACAAAACTGGGTCTGTAAAATTTATAAATAGGGATTGGAGAGATAGTATAATGGGAAAGTGTGCTGACCTTGCACATGGCTGATTCAAGCACCCCAGATGGTTCCCCAAATTCACTAGGACTAATCCTTGAGTTCAAAGTCAGGAACATGCTCTATGCTCTGAGAACCATTTAGTGCCACCTCAGAACAAGCCAAAAATTAAAAATAACAAATACTTGACAAGAAAATAGAAGGAAGTATGAGCAGATTTCTATAGACTGAGTGAAGTAAGGCAATTTTAGGTAGAGTTGCCCAAAAACTAATCAACAAGTATAGAGGGAGGATGTGAACAGTGCCACACTAAGCAGACGTAGGAGAGGGGTCTATCCTGAGCTCTCTAGCACCAAGGAAAATATTCTTTCTTTCTTCCTTTCTTTTTCTTTAATAATTTCTTTATTAAAGCACTGTGGTTACAGAAATGTTCATAGTTGGGTTTCAGAAATAGAATGTACACCACTCTTCACCATTGTAACTTCCCTCACACCCATCCCTCCACCGCCTGTGTTCGAGACAAGCATTCTACTGCTCTCTCTCACTATCATTGTCATGGTAGTTGTCAGTGCAGTTAGTACTCCAAATGTGGTCACTGCTCTTTGTGGAAAACTTCATATCATGGGCCAGAGACAATATCTTGATCCAAAGGAGAGATCTCTCAGCTTTGAGGAGATAAGTGTGATTAGTAAGAATCTACATGTTAGAGAAAAAGGGCATAGAATAAGTATCACTTGCAGAAAAGGCCTTGTACACGACTGACCCACTTTCAACCCTTGGCACCACACGTGGTCTCCTGCACTCTGCAGAATTGGTGAGTGAGAAGATCAACCATCTCTTTGCTAAGTTTCAGAATGCTATTGTAATTGAAATGTTTACAGGAAACTTACAAAAGAAATGAGTATTTAAATATATTTGCATAATTGTGGACCTTTTTATGGCAAAGGTTTGGTTCAAACCTAGAGGTGTTCAGGTGGTAATTCTGGCTTTGGTGATGCTGGGGTCCTAACTGACACCATGCCCCTTTACTACTGTGTAATCTTCTTTTGTGATGCAAAGAACTCACAACATAAGTGTTGCTGTTTCTTAATCATACTTGCCAATGCAATTGTTAGTTAAATGTGAAAATTAAAGCCATGTCAATAAAGATTCAAATTATTGTATTAGAATTTATTGTCTACCTTGCAGTTCAAATAGATCATGTATCCAAATGTGACTTTTCAACACTGATCATACGTGTTTGTAGATTTTTCAAATTCTGTTTCAGTATAAGAGAAGCTATTTTATACTGGGAAATGATCGAGTTGATAGTGACAGACTCTCTAAATTTCTAGTTTTTGTTCAAAACTTCTATTTTTCGTTAGCAACAAAAGCTCTTGATTACTTTCCCTGAGCATCAGGTCTATTTATGAGAAAATGTCTGCCTGATAATCAAGATAACTAGTGTATTTTTCTGTCAATGATGCTTTCAAGTAAAATTGCTAGTCCATCAGAAAACCAGTCATTGGGGCTGGAGCAACATAGATGTGTGCCTTGCACACAGCCTACCTGGGATAAACCCGGGTTCAATTTCCAGCATCCCATATGGTCCACTGAGCCTGCCAGGAGCGATTTTTAAGCGAAGATCCAGGAGTAACCCCAGAGTGTCACAGGTTGTGGCCCCTCTCAAAAAAGAAGAAAATCAGTCATTGATCTTGGAGTCAGATTTCTTACAACTTTTCCCTGAGTTTGCCACCACTATTCAGCATTATTATTATTATTATTATTATTATTATTATTACTACTACTACTACTACTACTAGTGTTGTTGCTTTTATTCAGGTGCTGTCATTCTTTAATTATTACCATCACAGCTTAGTAATAAACAGGGTTAGCCAGGGCAGTGTAGAGACCCAGATTTTAATAAGATCCTTGAGATTTTACCATTGTGGCTTTGGCTTGAACAGTGAAAATATTGACATAGCCATTTTTAAATCTTATTTATATTTAATAGTTGGTGTTCTACATTAAGGGGTGCTTTTAATTTATTCTTGATATGCCTTATATTAGTATAGATTTATGAGTTCACAATGAATTCACTGAATTACAATCTGTTAGACTCATTACTGATTTTGTGGTTGACATTGTAAAATGTTTCTGGTGGAAATCTATGAACAGATTCATGACAGTGCCTTCCCAATCCATTTCTGGTTTGTTTCTGAAGAATGATTATTGCATCTGCCTCAAGTGTCCATTGCCAACTGGTCAACCAAGGCATGGAGCACTCAGCCTGGTACATGATCCTCAGCCCCAAATTCAGCCCTGAAACGAGGTGTAAATCTACAATAGCAACTCCAACATACAGCATGTAGGTCATATTTAATTCCATTTCCTTTTTTTCTGAACGAAGTTGACAATGTTGTCCTTCATTTTAGGTGGTACACCTTTTTATTATTCTATTTTAGCACTACAACCCATATACTCCTGAAAAGTTTTTTCTACAAATCATCAGTCCCACAAGGGATCAAGAAGATTCTTTGCAGAGGTGACATTTTTAAATCGCTTTTATAAATGGATGATCAGTGGAATATGATAGGGTGTTTAAGTAAAGTGAAGTTTCACTGTCTTTATGGAGACTAAACATGAGACATTCAGTGAGGGCATAGTTTACCCTTATCGGGCTTAGAGCAGATACGAGATGTACCACAGGTGATCAAGAGAACATTGGATACAAGAAAGAGACTAAGTGACTCCCATGATAGGTATGAAAGAAGTTCTGGACTCAGGCTGATACAGCTGGTATACTAGTACTCCTAGTATACTAGGGCCATCCTGTTGATTCTATTTTTCTTTTATAAACAAGGAAAGTGAGATCTAAGTTTAACTGTCTGTGATCACAAGATCTAGGCATAGAGTCAGGAACCTCAGTCATGAGTGTTCACACTGGTGTCTGCTTTCTCACCTTATGGACATTTGCAAAAGGTATGGTGTGTGCATGCTTGAGCAGCAGAAATGATGAAGGAAGGTGGAGTGCGAGCAATATGGAAGAGATTAAAACTAGGTGCCTACCTAGTATTATGGCAACAAAATGAAAGAAGTTATTCCTCTGTTCCTTGAGAAAAAATTTTTTTCAATCAGTGTACTACTGTGAAGCACTTTAGCACCAGTACAAATCATGGAATTCCATTCTTTGCCAGGTTTATGGGACCCTGTAGGAGGCATAAGTCCATGCAGGCATAGCTTGGCAGGAGTCCAGTGTGACTGAGTCTATAACCCTCACCTGTCTCTTCCTGTATCCAGATCTTCACACCTTGGCAAGACGGCTCTAACTTTGGAAATTCAGCTGATGAAATCCAACTTCTTCCAGAATTCCTGTTGGAGGCCCAGAGAGCTAGTCTAGTGTACTTGGAAGCCAAAGGCTTCATCTGTGCTGTCCTGGAAGTCCCACAGCCATGACGGCATCATACTATACTCTCTTTGCCTTTTTTTTGTTTGTTTGTTTTGGGGGCACACCCGGCAGTGCTCAGGGGTTACTCCTGGCTCCATGCTCAGAAATTGCTCCTGGCAGGCACGGGGGACCATATGGGGCACCAGGATTCGAACTGATGACCTTTTGCATGAAAGGCAAACGCCTTACCTCCATGCTATCTCCCGGGCCCCAGAATGATGAGGCAAATGTTCTTTTTTTTTTTTTTTTTTGGTTTTTGGGCCACACCCGGTGACGCTCAGGGGTTACTCCTGACTATTCGCTCAGAAGTCGCTCCTGGCAGGCACGGGGGACCGTATGGGGAACTGGGGGATCGAACCGCGGTCCGTCCTAAGTTAACGCAGCCAGGCAGGCATCTTACCTGCAGCGCCACCGCCCGGCTGGCATCATACTATACTCTCTTCTGGATTCCATTTATCTTTTTTTGAGTGACACAAGGTGAATGGAGTAAAAGTCTGAGCAAAAGCTATTTCATTTATATATATTTTATTTTATATTTTATAAATTAAATAAAATATAAATTAAATTAAAATTATATTTTATATATATATTATTTTTTTTATATTTTATTTATATCAATTCTGCCTCCTTGGTCCACAATTGTAACTTGATTATCATTTTCCTCCAGAAGCACAGTTGTCTTAGCCTGATTGATTTGGTTCCACAAATTGAAATTCAAATAACTCTAGAGTTCTTTCAACCTGGACTTTGTATTAATTCTAGGAAGATCATGTCCAGATGGCTACAGGGAACAAGATAGGAGAGATACAAAAGATATAGTGAGTTTTATATTTGTTCATTAGGAGGTGGGCCAAGAAAGCAAAAAGAGGTAAGATACAAGCCAACTTTGGGACAGAGCTCTGATCAGGCAGAAAAATCCCAATTTTTATTAAATAAGACATTTTATTCTGATTATGTTAGATAATTTACTAGTAAGAGGATATTATTTTTCTACATTGCTTTGGAACACAAACTCACAAATAAATGGGATCGTGTCAGATTAGTTGTTTCTTATCCTAAGTCTTGTGATCACCACTAAAATTCATGGTATGTCCTATCTGATAAAGTTGAAAAGACCAAGACAGAGATAAAAGACTGAACTGCAATAGGGAAGAGACAGCGTCATAAAAGAAAGTCTGGAGATAAAGAAATGAAAACATTCTGGGCTTGATAGTTTTCCTGTCTGTAAAACAGCTGTTATATCTCTAGTCTATAAGCTCAAATTCTGTGTGAGAAGAATGGGACTCAGGATGCACCTGAAGGTTTGAGGCATAAACAATTTGTGGGGGTCTAATGTCTCCCCACACTCTAGAAATCTCAGTGAATACGCGTAGATAGGACAAGTGCCACAACAAATGACACTTGATGATGCCTCAGTAAACCAGAGTATGCTAGAGTAGGCAGACCCAAGTCAAGAAGGTGGGAGCATCTGTGGCAAGAGAAGAGAGTGCTGTTTTCTGCTTTTCCTCTGGAAACACAGAAATGGAGGAAACATCAGGCAGACATATGAGGATGAGAAGCGAGGGGTGTGATATGTGGGTCAATAAGAGCTGCCAGGACTCTGCCAGTACTTGCTTCTTGCCTCCTCTGCTGTTGTCACTTAGTTTCAGTCACTTCAATGAGAGCCCAGCAATAACATACAGGGGGGAGGTAGGAAAATGGTGGAGCCTCATCCTACTGATGGTGGATAGAAAAATTAATCTCCCTCTCTCAACCTCATTCTTTGCCATTGTTCCTGGTTCCTGCCATTCCTAAGGGGCACTTCTGGGCTCTGGATAGTCTGCCAAGCCCAAGATTTCCCCGATTATGCTGATTGATGCCTTTGGCATAAGCTTGGAGTCTGAACTCAGGAATGACTTTTACTTTCCTCCTGAGGCCTTGGCCTATACCTGCTCAGCGGATCCTTATATCCTGCTCTAATTTTCAGTCCCTCTACTGAAGGCTAGACACTTACTTTATGGTCCCTAATGCTTTTTAGGGTTCCAATTAAAACTGTATAGAAGGAACTGTGTAACTCTGGCACCCTCTAGAATCCCCACCTACTGGGAACTTACCAAAATTCACCTAGCACTCTATTTCATCACAGTTTGTCTAATTACCCAGGCTTGGGAAATCATTTCAGACCACCGATGCCTCAGGAGATCTACTACTCTGACCACAGACCTGTTTTCTCCAGATTTATTCCTCTTATGTGCATTACTCGTAGCTACTTGACAGGGCCGCATCTCTGATTTTCTGCTAGAGTCTTTATATATTTTAGACAGTTGGCAGTGTTTTCTAAATCTTGAAAGGGAGAGTGACTGGCCTTACCACTCCAAGGGATGAGTCAGGGTTTCCATCACCCACAGTTCTCTAGTTCTGTCAGGTCAAATACAATCATTTGTTTCTCTGTGACTCAAAGGCCCTCTTCTCACATGGATTTTTTGCAGTGTCTTCCCCATCACATCTCTATCCTTTCCCTGTATTCTTGATTAGATACTAAAATGTGGTTAGCAGGCAGAGCAGTCAGTTGGCAGACAATCAAGAGATAAATTCAATCACAAGAAGCTGGGGAACAGGTAGTCGTAGTAGCTGCCACTGTGCCAGTGCACTGAGTCGCTCATGGTTGGGTGTTGTTTGAATTCAAAGGAAATTACTTTTTGTGAAAATGTCAAATTCAGGTTATGTTCTGTGATTGATAACCAACTTCACTCCAGCCTCATTTACCTTTCCTCACCAACTTAGAGCTGGCAGTCCTCAAAGTTGAGGCAGCGGGGAGAGTAGGGATGAGACTAACAATAGGAAAGTGTCGAAGCAAGAAGTCAACTGTGGCAAAGCAAAATGCCCAGTAGGGAAGAGAGTGCTACTTTGTGAGGCTGTCCAGAGTGTCTAGGCTGTCCAGAGCCTCGGACCCCCCTCACTCCCTGACACCCACCCCTGTGCTGGAATGAATCCCTGGGTAGAATAAGCCAGTAGAGCACCTGATTGATGTGAGCCTCCTCCAGGTAGCACTCCCAAGGTAGCACTTTGGGTTTAAGGCACAGTGGGTGTGCAGGAAGTGCCACTCCCTCTGGCTGGTCCAGATCTCTGCAAAGAGATGCAGGATATATCTCTGCACTTTACTGAGAGCTGGGAGTTTGGATGCCATCACATTGTGAAGTGGGCTTGAGTGTGTTTAAGGAGGGCACAGAGCTGGGATAATGGGGACTCAGGTCTGGATGGGACCTTAGCCTCCCAGATCCACCAGGAACCTGCCCAGATAGCAGGATGTGAAATCAGGCACCACACAGGGTAGATGTTCTGTTCATATCCACAAAACAAAAAGATTAAGATATCCTGTGGAAAAAAATTACAGATGAGAAAACAGACATATCTCTGGGAAAAATGTAGCAAGTTAAGATTAAAACATCCATATGCAAGTCTCTGTGAACAGGGAGGCAGCTCCGTGGCAGATCACATGCAGCACATACCAGAGCCTCTGACTTGGTTCTTGATATCATAAACATAATAAAAACAAAAATTTCCCTGACCAATGTTGTGGCTCATTCGAATAGACAATGTGTGAGGCTCTGGTTTAAACTTTGGCACTGCAAAAACAAACAAGAGTACTAAGTAGATTTCCTTCCTGTAGTGTAGTCTCGAGTTAACAAAAAAGTCTCTTTGATGACAGTTTAGAATATGTTATATAGGTTGTTTATAAAATTAGAGGTGAGATTGGGATATAATATCGAACTCCTGTAAGTCCAGAAGAAGGGGAGAGATGAGCCAGAGAGATAGTACCAGGGTCAAGGCACTTGCCTTGCATGCTGCTGATTCTAGTTTGATCCCTCGCATTCCCTAGGAGGGACATCTGAGCACTGCTACGTGTGAGGTCTTCATGAAGACACACACCTTCAAAGGAGAGAATTTTTTGGAAGTTTCCAAAGAATTGGGTAAATAAGATATTTAACATATTTCTTGATATTTATTTTAAATGTTTTATACATATTTAAATAAGATATTTAACATATTTCTTGATATTTATTTTAAATGTTTTATATATAATACCTTTAACATATTTCTTGATATTTATTTTAAATGTTTTATACATAATACCTATTTCACTGTCAAATTAGAAATATGTACTCTTCTTCTTTAATGAGAAACTGAAAATACCAAAAGACGGTAAAGATAAAGTGGTGGTGCAAGTGGTAAGGTGTTTGCCTTGCCAGCACTAGCCTAGGATGTACTGAGGTTTGATCCCCCAGCATCCCATATGGTCCCCCAACCCAGGAGTGATTTCTGAGCTTAGAGCTCAGAGTAACCCCTGAGCTTCACAAAAAACAAAAACAAAATAAAACAAAACAAAAAGGACAAGCTATCTAGCCTCTAGTGAACTGACACAAGTGACACAATTTGCTGATATTAAGAACTGATGAATACATGGGCTCTTTATATTTTTCTGGCAGTTCACAAATCCCATTTCATGAGAAAGCAATTTCCTCATGTCATAGTCCTGAACTATTTCTCAGAGGAAATCAGAGGTCAGATTATAAAAAATATCTATTGTGAAATTGTACATAATACTCAAAAAAGGAAACAAAAGTACTTAGTTTCCATCAGCAGGGAGTTGGCTACTTTTTAAAAAAGAAAGTTGGGAGTATTGCACAATGGTTAGATAGAAAGTGCTGCATTTCTGTGCCACTGCATAGTCAGGTATCAAAGGAGATGAGGCAAAGTTTGAGTTATGGGGTTAAATATATTCTTCACTTGGGAGTACTATCTGCTGGCAGACAATGGTAGATTTTAGTTTTATTTTTGATTTTTGTATACAGCATTCTTGTTTTTTACTTTTATATTATACTTTGAGGAGAAGCTATGATTTATAATACTGTTCATGATGGTTTCATGCAGACAGAGTTCCAAAGCCATACCTGCCATCAGAATGCCTGCTTCCCACTGTCAGTGAATACCCTTCCGCTCTATCCACTGCTTCAAACACTCACTCTGTAGACCAATACTCCAGTTCTATTGCCGTTGAGCTTCATGTAAATAAAAAAGTTCCCAACAAAATTCCAGGTATCTCCCATTTTCCCCCCTCCATCATCTCCTTGGAGATGAGATGAGGACAATGCTGAATAGTCCTGAGCTTGTTCCATCGGGCATGATGATGTGCCTAGTACCAGTGAGGTAGACTGCACTGATTCTGAGGACATAAGCCCAATGACAGCACCAATGACAGCGATGCTGACAGGTCAGATGGAGGGTGAAGTGAATGCCTTTGAGTACCAGAATCATGAGAGAGAAACCAAGGAAGAAAAAGAGTCAGATTGGAGGGCACAGTTTGCAGATATACATAGCAAATCCAGAAGAAAAAGCTCTGTGAAGCGGCTGACTCCTTTTCAAACTATGATGCTGGAATTGCTAGTCAGGACATCTCTGAGGAGGGATGAGGAGAGGCATTTTCAGAGGATGACGATGGAGATGATTCTGAAGCAGAAAAGCCATCACAGAAACCGTTTACAGAAGACTGTCTTGACAACACACCAGGACTTCATAGAAACAAGTCGCCCCAATTATTTTCTTCTCAAATCCAAGCAATGTCTGTGCCTAGGCCTCCTCCAGGAGCTCCTCCATTCTTGAGACTACCAGAATGCCAGGACTCTAGTGGTCTTTACCCCAACTTTTACCTCCAGAACCACTTCCAGATCGACCACCTGGCCCTCTCCCAGGACCACTTCAACCAAAGCTACTTCCCCCCTGTGCCTTCAGGTCTCCCTTACCCCCCTTGTGGTAGGACGTGCCCACTGTTTGGTGCTTTCACGTGGACCCGCTCCATCTTGGCCTTTCCCCACTGGCTCCCTTGTCGAACCTGGCAGTTTTCCACTGACACTGACTCCTCATCTTTGTCTCCAGCTATCACACCCACACATCCCTAGGATTCCCTGGGTCTTGCTTCCGCTGTGAGCACACAATATTCTCAATTAAAGTCCTCCTCTCTAGGATTTAATTGGACCTAATTAGATAGAACATTAGAGTGCACGTGACCTTGTCATTGGATCTCCCTAAAGGAGGGTGTGCAGATGGAACCGATTCCTTACGAGATGAGACTCTGACAACTGGATCCCTTTTTCACTTTTCTGAGCTTAAACCTTGCAGGATGCAGTTGTCTGCACAGCAGGCAGAGTCTCTGGTCAGGAAATAATCATCTGACCGCTACCATTTGCTTTCCTCAACTGTTGGAATCAAAAAGGTAAATGTTTGCTGCTTCAGCCCCTATGGGGGCACTTTGTTATGGCAGCGGAATTTGGAGACAAATTGACTCCAAAGGGATCTAATCTTTCTCCTGCTCTGTACCCTCCCCTCGCCCCCAGACATCTTGAGAAAGGTGCTCTCCTGCTACAGTAGTACTGGAGGGAGGACTTTCTTTTCCCAGAATGGCTTTCCTAGGGGACACTGCCATGGATTTTATTCTAGCAGAGTCATCAGGAGATGAAGAAGAAAGCAGATAGTTGCTAAATATTTTGTTGTGACTAAAGGGAAGGAAGGGTTATACAAAGACATTGATATTTTCTCCAACAGAATTTCTAAGATACTGTAAATTCATTAAAATCCAAATAACAGGAATAAATAAGTGCTATGGAAAATATTATTAGGAGTTTAAAAATTCTATAGGAATATAGAAAACATCGAAATATAGAAATATAGGTAAAGTTCCCTCCTGGCCAATTTTTTTATTTCACATTTTACTCATTTCTCTCCACAGATAGCAAATTGACTTTTAATAGGTATTTCCAGGGGTTTGAGGAAAATATAGTGGCTGGGTTGTTGGCTGTCCAGATTACATTCTTGGATATCTGGGTACCTGAGCTCCTCTAGTAATGATCCCTGATCACTGAATTGAGTTTTTGGTGTGACCACAAAACAAAAATTTTCAGAACGTAATGTTAATACACAGGCATATATTCCACACTGAAAAATATACTCAAAGATGCACATATTTTGTTTATATGTGCAGACGTGGTTAGCACACTTACACAGAAGAGTAGACATATAGAAGGTTTTGACAGAAATATAATACTTAGCAATTTACTTTATTTTTTTGCTTGTTTGTTTTTGGGCCACATCCAGTGATGCTTAGGAGTTACTCATGGCTTTGCACTCAGAAATCACTCCTGCCTTGGGGGACCACATGGGATGCTGTGGGATCGAACGAAGGTTCGTCCTAGGTTAGCGTGTGCAAGGCAAATGCCCTACCACTTGCGCCACTGCTCCTGCCCCAGCAACTTACTTTAAAGCTGTATAATGGGATGGTAGCTCCGAGTGAGTGTCTAGATCTATCCTATACCTTTTAACAACTGTAAATATTTTTGTATGATTGTGGTCCATGACTTGTTTAATATTTATTCTTTGATACTTGTTCCCTTTTAAAATGTCCTCTACATTACAAATAATGCTTTGGGAACATGTACAATCATACATCATTGTGAGCTTGCTTAATATGTCTTAGCTTTCTCTGACTGTCTAAACAAAATGCTATGGACCAAGTGACACAAATGAAAGCTAATTACTTCTTGAGGTCTGGAGAATGTCTGAAGAATACGAATCTGTGAGTTAGGTGCAGACTTTTTTCTTTCCTGTAAATGTCAGCTTCTTCTCTCTGCTCACCTCTAATGGAGAGCAAGCTCCTTTGGTGCCCCATTTCTTTTGTGAGGGTGTTATTTCTGATATAGAAACCCACTTCAGACTTTGTATACATCCAGTCACCTCTAAAGGCTTCATCGCAGAATACTATCCACATGGACCTTAGGGTTTCAACACTTGAGTTTATGGGATGAGGTGTCTTCAATTCAGTTATATTTTTGTAGAATTTTTTTCTACAAGTGAAATAACTTTAACAAAGGATACACACATTTACAATTCTGATAGGTCTCTAAAACATTAACAACACTTTATTTCTACCATGTGAAAAAGTGATAATCATTCTATTTCAGTTGCTATTCTTGAGATTGAAGCTGAATATATCATTTAGCTTTTTAGAAACGTTGGGGGGGGGAACAGAGGGATGATGCCAATGTGAATGCTCAGGTTCTAAAATGCTGGGGACTGTGAGAGAAGAATAGGCTGTGCTTGGAGGGATGTATCCAGTGGTAATCTAAAGGGCTGTCTAAGCCAGGGATTGAAACTGTGACCCACAGATAGAAGATGGCATACTGGGCTATTTCTCCAGTCCAACACATGGTTTCCTAATTATTAGTAGTCACTTGTAACTTTCTATGTGTTCTCTATTTATATATAGTCAAAATTTAATGGGCGTGCTTTATGCTTTTATGGATTCACTAAATTTACATTTTATATTAATATCTCACTGTGAAAGAACTATTATATTTATTCCCCCATCTGATTTATGGTTATAATTATTGTTTTGCTTCAATATTATAAAAAAACTTAGGTGGACCTGGAATTGATCGTGTTTTTTTTTTTTTTTTTTTTTTTTT
>PVKC010002973.1:0-40829 GCA_004027635.1 Crocidura indochinensis | reverse complement strand
CCTTCCTTCCTTCCTTCCTTCCTTCCTTCCTTCCTTCCTTCCTTCCTTCCTTCCTTCCTTCCTTCCTTCCTTCCTTCCTTCCGATCATTTATTTAGTTTTGGGTCATCACTGCTAGGGGAACCAGATATAATACCAGGGTAGGTTGTATGCAAGACAATTGATTTAGACCCCTGTACTATCTCTTTGACCCTAACTTGACTAAAATTTAAATATATTAGAACATTAAGTTAAATTATGATGACCACATAGAATAAATAGAATCCATTATAAGGAGCCAGAGAGATAGCACAGTGGTTGGGCATTTGCCTTACATGCAGCCGACCCACAATGGACCTATGTTCAATACCCAGCCTCCTATATGGTCCCTGGAGCCTGCAAGGAATAACCCCTGAGCACTGCCAGGTATGGCCCAAAAACAAAAACAAAAACAAAAAAAAAAACCAATTCATTATAAGTGTGGCAAAATTGATGTGGAAAATATTTTTTATTATGGAATATATTTGATAAATGACATATCCTATCAACAACCAACTATTCTTATGTTTATACCCTAGAAGAAATGCTTTACCACAGTATATGGAGATCATAACACTGCCAGTGACTACACACAACTGAAAATAATCAAACTATTAATAGAAACAAAATGAAAATCTATATAAAAATGAAAATGAATAAATAAGATACTTTTAACAAAATGCAAACTTGTCACTAGTGATTATTAAGAAGAGAAATGAAAGTTGAAGATTAATTTTATCACATACTTCCATAATAAAATGCAAACCTTTATTATAGTAAGCAATATAATCTTTTTTTTTTTTTTTTTTTTTTTTTTTGGTTTTTGGTTTTTGGGTCACACCCGGCAGTGCTCAGGAGTTACTCCTGGCTCCATGCTCAGAAATCGCTCCTGGCAGGCACGGGGACCATATGGAGCACCGGGATTCAAACCAATGACCTTTTGCATGAAAGGCAAACGCCTTACCTCCATGCTATCTCCCGGGCCCCAGCAATATAATCTTAAGAAATATAAACAATATGTCGTCAAATTTTAAAGAAAAGTAGGGAATGAAAATCTAGAGATAAGTAGTGTAGTCACACCTGCAAGAGAAAAGGTATTACTGGTATATGAGGACAGATAAATGTGATCTATCTTCACAAAGAAATTGTCACAGATACAGTGGTCCTTGCACAGAAATACTGATATACTAGTCAACACAGCACTGAAAAAGTCCCTTTTATCTTTACATGACTTGCTAAATAAACATTTCTTTCAGGGGCTAGATTGATAATACAGTGGTTAGTGCATTTGCCTTGCACCTGTCCAACTCAGGTTAGAATCTTGGCATCTCATGTGAACCCCGTATTCTCAAAAAAATTCCTTTCATTGCTTTAGAATAACTCTGTGCTTGTGACTTGGCTATGGAGGCACTTTGAAATATGCTCCTTCTACTCTCCAGCCATCTTGCTCCACACTTCTGACCTTCTACTTTTTTTCAACCACCTTCCATAAAATGCTATTTGCTTCATCAGATTTTTTTCATTTTTATTTGTTTTTCACATTTTTCTAGCATGATTAATGCTTCCCTATATTTAAAAAATGTTTCATTATCTTCCTAGTCAACTGTTATTTTAAGAGAACCTATGTTATAAACAATAGATTAAAAATTGAGGTAACTAGGTTAATGGGGATCTGTGGGGGATATTGGGAGAGACTGTGGGACACTAGTGGAGGGAGCTTGACACGCTGGTGAAGGCTTGCAAGAGCAGCACAGCTGGATGCAACAATGGTCTAATACTAATGTATAGTATGATAGCTCAGTAGTAAAGGGGAAGGAATTGACTGAACTCCTATAACTGTACAGAGAGAGGAAAGACACTGTTGAAGCATTCTAATGAGTAAAGCAGAGGCTCATCCATCATTATTGTTCAGTCTACAATGGTAAATGAATCTATGTCCAATTCCTGTAGTAAATGGATAGAGAACCTATGTCTAAATCCTGTAGGAATCTGTAATCATCTTTCTCCATGTAGGCTTGCTGATTCTCACTTGTTTTTTCTGTATTCTGGAAAAGCACTCTTGATGTGGTGACAGCTGGAGGGAAGGGGCAACAACACTCTTACCTTCTCCACCCTTGTCTACACTGCAATCTAGTGCCTGGCAAATGGGAAGTGCTTGATAAATGTCAGTAAAGAAACACATAAATAAATGAATTAAATTGTATGGGAGAGTGTTTGGACATACCCGGTGGTGCTTTGTTGTGTATAAACATTTCTGACCCTACCCTGATCTGTGATTGTGCCTTACCCTAGGGTGTGACCTGGCAGTCTGTCCCCACCCTAGGGAGGTACCTGATTCTGTTTCCACCATTGGGTGGTACCTGATTCTGGGTTATAAAAGCAAGAATCTGTGGAAAGAGGGGACTTTTTTTTCTTGCTGGCCTTCATCCAGGCGGTTTGAGGCTTCGACCTCTGCAAGGAATAAAGAGCTATTTTCTTTGGAAGTTTGGCTGTCTTTTGGATTTCTTCCGCCGCATTCACCTCAGAACCGCTGGTTACTGGGTGAGAGATGCGAGCTGGAGGGGAGAGACCTCGTTTTCCCTACCTACATCAGTGAACCTCTCTTGGGGACGGATTACTACAGTGCTTGGGGATACTTCTGGATCTGTGCTCAGGGCTTACTCCTGGGGGTTGTTCAGAGACCCTACAGTACTGAGGTCACACCTGGATCTCTTGCATTAAAGAACTCAGTTCTTTAATCTCTCTTTCTCTAACCCTGAATGAATTTTTTTTTTGAATAGTTTAACAGGTAAATATATTGCTTTGGAGTGGGGGAGGACACACAGTAAATCAGTGATGCTCAGAGGTTATTTTTGACTTTGTGCTCATTATCATCCTTGGCAGTGTTTGGGGGACCCTATGAGGTTACTAGGTACCAACCTCTGTCTTCCTAGAGCTTAATCAATGGGAACCTGGCAGGCTACTGAATATAGAGATGCCCATGGGTTGCAGATGGGGGTTCAGGAGACTAAGGTTCTGATATAGGCATTTCTCCTTTCATGTCACTTCCTGTCTTAACTCCTATATATAAAGTACAATAAGACAAAATAAGATATGGCTCATTTAAGTCTCACCAAAGCATCCTAGCTGCACACACACTAATTCAGCTATTAAAACAAAGATTAGAAATGTATTTTAATAAGAGTTAGAAATGAGCACTGTTGACAAGAACCATGTGCTGAAAGGAAGTAAAATAATATTCTGTCATAGTATTTCAAAACAAAGTGTCGAAAAGGAAAAAAGAAAGAAGTAGGGTGAAAAAGAAAGAAATAGATGTGCCATAGAGGTGGACTGGACGGGCTGATGGGCTTAGGGAAACTTGTGGTGGTAAATGCATCCAGGTGAAAGGGTGGGTGTGAGATAATGTGCGATTGAGACCCAACTATATGTACTATTTATCTTTGCATCTTGATTATTTAATAAAATGTATTAGGATAGGGGCCATAGAGATAGCATGACTTGCATGCAGAAGTCGTTGGTTCGAATCCCGGCATCCCATATGTCCCCTAAGCCTACCAGGAACGATTTCTGAGTGTAGAGCCAGAAGTAACCCCTGAGCACTGCCGGGTGTGACCCAAAAACAAACAAACAAAAACAAACAAACAAAAGTATTTAGGATAAATTATAACCAACTAGCTCACTTTATTATATATGCATGAAGCCTTGCAACCTACAGATACAGGACATTATTTTTCTTCTTGTTGGCAAGCATTTAAAAATTTATTATAAAAATAAGAAATGGTGGGGCCTGAGTGATAACACAGCAGGAAAAGCATTAGCCTTGCATGGACTAAACCAGGTTAGATTCATGGCGTCCAATATTCCAATATGACCCAAGCCTGTCAATAGTGATTTCTGAGTCCTTAGCCATGATTTACCCCTGAACAATGCTGGATGTGGCCCAAAATCTAAAATAATAATAATAATGATGATGATGATGATGATGATAAATAATAATGTATTTAAAGATAAAATGAAGGCTCTGTTTAGTCTTACTTAATATGCCTCAAATACAATCTTCAACTAGTAACAAGGAATGACTTAATCACACATCAAATACTAAACTAAACTCTTCACTTTCTTGACCTAATATCTGACTTTTTCTTTTTTTTTCTTTTTGGTTTTTGGGCCACACCCGGTGACACTCAGGTGTTACTCCTGGCTATGTGCTCAGAAGTCGCTCCTGGCTTGGGGGACCATATGGGGAATCGGGGGATCGAACCATGGTCTGTCCTAGGCTAGCGCAGGCAAGGCAGGCACCTTACCTCCAGCGCCACCACCCAGCCCCCAATATCTGACTTTTTCAAGGAAGAGGGGGGTCTCCCATGTGGTGCTCAGAGTTCAGGATCCCTTCATGCCAATTCTTAGCTGAAGGAGCAGTGGTTCCATGATATGACCTGTGAGCACAATAATTCTCCTGGATGCAATCAGCAAAGCTGGGTAGGGTCCCATAGCAACATCTGGCATTGCCTGGGATATCCTGTAGTGTTCACCATCAAATGAGAATTGTCTGCAGCAGGGTTTCACCTCAGCCTGTGCACCACTGCCCCTCTGAAGCCTGGCTATGGTCTCTGTCTCTGTCTCTATCTCTTTCTCTCTGCACTTTCTTCTCTCACTTGATGTATAAACAATCAGGGCAAATTAAAGTATTCCACATAAAAAATACAGCATATAAATTTTCTTCTTATTTTTCCCCATGAACTCATCTCCTAAAAAAATCTGGATGAAAGTACATGGATTTATCAATCAGCATGCAAGATATCTCTCCAAAAATGATTTTATTCCTAGGGAAATTATTAGTCTTTGGGATTTATGCATCAACCCAGGACCACAGTTCTTTGAATTTGTATTTGTATTTGAATTTGTACCACAAATGTAATTATTCACAAATTAATTGCTTTTATTTTACTAGTAAACTTAGTTATTTTTTCTCTCTCTCTAAATATTTCACTGGGCACTTCCTAGTCCATATTTCTTCAAAGTCAGATTCAGGTAATGAAATTTGGACACTATAATTCATAATAAGCCTAGAGTGTCATGTCCTATACCAAACCAGGACTACTTAGCAATGTGATAACAGAGCCCTTTATGCACCTGAGGAATTTGGGCCAGCACCTGTATTATTGTGTTCAAATTCTTCCCAAAGGACATATTTTCTCCAGTTAATGAAAAATTCCTTGAAAGGAGAAATAGCTTTCAAATTTTAAGGAGCTGCACAGAGGCAGATGTTTCACAAATGCTTTTTGAAAGCCTTATCAGTTGACTACAAATTTTGCTCCTGCATTTATGGCAGAAAATAAAAAGGTTGGCACTGAGATGGGATGATGCCTTCCATCAAATGCTTGTCAAATTCTCCACTGAAAAGGTCAGTCTAATGACAATTATTCTTCTAGTTGCTATCATATGAGGGATTTTTTTTTGATCAGAGATTTTTTTAAACTTCACAAAAGTTTGCCTTTGAGTAACTTCACCCACCAAATATAAAAACCGCTTCTAAATGTAAATAAGAATGATGTTCGTTGCACATTAAACTAAAAACTTGCAAAGTACAATCACTAATTGGTGAGGATTTTCTGCTCAGACACAGTCCTGCAACCCGCATGAAAGGAATGTTACCATTCAAGAGGTTGTCACGCTGGTCTTTACATTTGTTTGATGAATGGCAAAACTAGATTTAAGAGCTTAAGGAAAGGTTACCATGATTTATACTAGAGAAAATGGTGATTATTACAAATTAATAATTGTAAATGCTGAAATAAATCACGGTTTCTGGGTGACTTGAGCTGTCGGTAATACTTCATAGTTCTGTAGATGTGCTTTCAAGAATGATGATTCCGAGGTTTATTTTGAGACCATTATTTCCTGTTACTGTTGGAACAACTGCTGACTTACATACCTGCAACCTCTGAGGAATCCATTCAGTCCAGAAAGGAATGAATGATTCCTGACAGGAATTAGAGGAGTGAAGGAATCAAATGCCAAAAAGAGCCAACATAGAAAGCATCAAGAGATGCAACAGAACTTGCTTATTCTAGAAGATGGCCCAGTTATTGGTTCTTTCCATCTGATTCAGTGGTGTGGCTTGTTTTCCTGACCTAATGTCCCTTACAAGTTGCAATATCTACTTTCAAAATTCCATCTGGAAACTTCCTTCAGTTGAAGCCAGCTCACCACATCTCCCTACTGCTTTTCAGTGACTTTTTACTCTTTGCCACACTAACTTGAGGTTCCTCTCTTTCTGGTATAAGAAAGAGTAACAGAAGCTTTCTGGTATAACAGAGAGTAACAAAAGCTGAGTTGGGTCCTAGCATCTCATCAAAATTAGTCATGTTCACATCTGTGCTTTGTGAATTACAGAATATAACCATTTTGAACTATATACTCCTTTGCTTTTCTGCCAAACTTTGTGAATTGTCTATGTACTTGAAAGCACTTCTCCCATTATAATTCAATTTAGCTATTATGAAACCTTTCCCCCAAACAGAAGAAATTCTCTCATGAGATATTGATAGTGAACACTTAGCCACTTAAGCTTTTAAGCTTTATTGTCCAGGTTCCTACTGATTATCATTCCTCAGGTTAAGCTGAAGGAGTTGCCTTAGTTTGCAAAACAGGCCATAATGCTGTTAACTAAAGGATGGTAGGGAACCTGAGAGATATTTTAGGGATTAAATTACTTGTCTTGCAGGAAGCTCATGCATGTTTTAGGCCCAGAACCATATAGAGCCCTGAGCATCATCTGCACATAGGGTTAAACGTAGAGAACCTCCATACCTAAACCTTCTCGCACCACGAAAAAGAAATTAAGGCAGGTTTCACAGACATAGTTCAAAGAACTGAGCACATGCTGCATATGTGAAGGTCAGTGTTCAATTCCTAATACCACATGCTCACCAACACATCACTATTGTGATTCAGTTTTCCCAACCCACCACCAGACATGGAAGAACTATACAAAAGGAAAGAAAAGAGAAGAGAGGGAAGGAAACTGAACCAGAAATGTTCTTGACCTGATTGTTTATCTATGATATTATCACTGATGTGAATGTCCCAAATGTATAAGAGGAGCTTTGGGCATTTTTTTGGTGTTAATCTATGTAGAAAAATGTTCTTGACTTTAGTGTGTTAAGAAACAATAAGTATTTCTGGAGTGGGGCTGAAATAAAGATATAAATAATTTCCCACCCTGACAATTAATTACTCCTTAATTATATATGTAAGTGAGTAAGAGGAATGCAACATTACAAATTCAGTGTAGGACTGGCCCTCAGTTTTCTAAACTACACCAGTCCTTAAAGATGAGAAAGCCTTACCTCTGAATTTTAGGGCTCCTTTCAATTCCAGGTTTTGAATTAAACATTGCCCATAAAAAAGCCAACTCATATACCATAAACATCCATTTTTAGGTTGATTTCTACATAAATGCATTTTAATATTACAGTTATTCATATTAAATACAAAAAGGGCCCGTATTGGTAATACAGTGGGTAGGGTATTTTCCTTGCATATGACCAACCAAGTTTGATCCCAGGTATGCCCTGTGGTCTCCAAGATTGCTCGGAATGATTTCTGGAGCAGAGCCCAGGAGTAACCCCTGAACTCTTCTGAGTGTGGCAAAAGAATGAAAATAATATACAGAAAGGGAAATTATACTTTTTATTAGGGTCTTGAATATGATTTAATGAGAAAATTTATGAAATGAGTTTGCCCATTCTTTCCTTGATTGCTACCTATTCCCATCATGAAATGTTAACAATTTCTATGATAGCATAGCAATATTTACAATACAAATATATGTCAAAATAGTTTTAATTATTCTCAAGTGACTACTAACATTGAAAACATGGGCTATTATGAATATTATTAACAGAGATCCATTAATTCTTGTCCTATGATGCAAATCAAAAACTTTTAAGAGAAATAATTATTAATTCCTCTGCTAATTTAGCAACTGCCCTATAAATGCAGTGGAAACATTCTCATCTCTCAAAAAATAATTTTGAGTAGATGTCTTACAGGTAAATAAAACACTCGAATAATTTTATCCATAGTCTAAATTAATTCTTCTACATGACAAATGTATTCATTTGTTGAATTTAAAAACATCAAACTTTATTTCTGGTTTTAGTTTTTAGAGAGAAGATTTGCCTTCTCGTTTACATTTTATTTTATTAATGCAACACATGTGTACAGATACACAAATGTAGGGATGTATGTACATCTTTAGACACATTCTTTATCATTATTCTGAAGCAAATGCCTTGTGAATTTTAGCCTAGACTACTAGTTAATCAGATCCACAATACTGAGTTAGTAAATCAATTTGCTCAAGATTGAACAGAATTATGTTAGAGTGAAGCTATCAGATACAAATTCTACTATATACTATTACAAATCATCACATCCACTCACTCGGATACAAAAATTGCACTTTCCTCTCAATGTTTCCCTGTGTCAACAAATTAAACTTCAAGCCAATGTGCTCAGAAACTTTAAGTGACAACCTCCTGGAAAGAATATTTAATCTTAGTTTACTTACACTAAGTCAGGTGTAAAATAGAGGCAATTATCCATATAACCCAAGCAAGTCAGAACCAAAAAGTCTCCTATATCGACTTAGATAAATTATTTTTGGTCGTGTCAGATCTAGATAATTATATTTGCTAGAATGGAGACATTCAACTTGAAACTATCTCCTTCAGATGAAAAAAGATAAGTCTTGTAGAATATAAACAAGTTAATTTTATTATGTACCATAACTTTTCTATTTAGGTCAATATTACCTTAAGCTCTGATTGGAGATACCTCTGCCTATGTAATACTAGATCATTATATGGCATTGCAGTGTTAATGATTATTTATTTTAGTAGGCTTATGCAGAAAATATTCTATTTTAGTTTTGCCATTCATGGAATTAAAACATCGATGCTTGACACTAAATAAAGAACAAGAGAAGCCAAGAGAATTGGTATTGAGCGAGACCGGAGCCAGCACTCTGAGAGAAACAATCTAATCTGTGTGGTAGCTGAGCAGTGACGCCAAGTGTCTAAGGGTGTATTTAACCTAGTCTGCATTTGGGAGAGGTCAAGATTGGGAGCAATCCATCTGTATTGAGAGGTAAGGGGTTTCTATATTTTTAACTTGTAATGTTCTAGAAGAAAGATTTCTTTCTCCTTACCACTGCCAACTTTATGTACACAAACAATTAGTACCGGCTTGTGTGTTTTGAATACTTCGAGTTATAAATCAATACACTTGTACTCTAGTTTCCAACATGATTTTAATATGCCTTTTTATAATGATTGAGAAAGCCAAGCACCTTCCTTTTTGTATTTATTTCTTGGCTATTTAATATCTTAGAGTCCAGTTTTACTACTGCTTCTTTGAATTCCCTACATACTCTTGAAATCACCTTTTATCATAGATGTATTATAATACTTTTTCAGAATGTTATCTTTTCACATTTGTGTGTGTGTGTGCGTGTGTGTTTGTTTTATGGGCCACACCCGGCGGTGCTCAGGGGTTACTCCTGGCTGTCTGCTCAGAAATAGCTCCTGGCAGGCACGGGGGACAATATGGAACACCGGGATTCAAACCAACCACCTTTGGTCCTGGATAGGCTGCTTGCAAGGCAAACACCGCTTTGCTATCTCTCCAGGCCCATTATCTTTTCACTTTTTAGAAGTGAAAAGAAGTACCACATTACTGCATTCTTGAATTGAACCACTATGCTGGGTTAATCAAGTGTCATTAGGAGTAACATTTGGATCTCCTGAGATCTTTTTGGAAGATCCTCTCCTCCCAAATCCAAAGTAGCCACACTGGACCTAGGGAAAACACAATTTGTATCTTGTTTTAAAATAAATATATCCTTATTGTACGAAAAATTTTCATATGTTATTTTTCATAGGATGTATGGTCTGTTTGGGGGGTTATTTATTGTTTATTTCTTTTTTGTTGTTGTTTTTTGGTTTTTGGGCCACACCCAGTGACGCTCAGGGGTTACTACTGGCTATTCGCTCAGAAGTCGCTCCTGGCAGGCTCGGGGGACCATATGGGGAACCGGGGGATCGAACCGCGGTCCGTCCTAGGTTAGCGCAGGAACCTTATCTCCAGCGCCACCGCCCGGTCCCTATTGTTTATTTCTTTATAATGATATGTGCAGTATGCCTGGAATAAAGTAGGACTTGAATGTTTTGTTTTCTCTATATGAAATCCACCTCATCTCTCTCCCACTGAACAGCAATGTTGAGTAAAGCTAAAATAAAATCTGGGAGGGTCTGCTGCTCAAAATTTCATTTTGATTCAATTGCTCTGACTTTGTGACAATCATATGAAATCAAGTCCCCTAACTTTGCAAATCTTGATATCTGGTAAGAGAGCTCCTCTGTCTTCTGTGCTGCTGTCAATTTGATCAATTTTATCAATTTTATCCTAGTGTCATCTTCTGAGTCATTGCTTCCTTAAATTTCTTGTAAGTGATGGCTGAGCATTTGGATTTCTGAAAGGGAGCTCAGCTGCTTAAGAATAGCAAGGAATAACCTCTTCTCTGAATAAATGCACATTTACTGACAGGTCGGAAGTGGCAAGCTGGGTGCCCACCTCTGCTCAGGTGCTTGCTAACTGCTAAAATGAAGAAGGTTAACCTTAGGTTAGACTCGGGTCTGATCTGCCCATCAGAATCTTTCCTCTTTTAAGTCCCGCACTCACATTTCAATGTTTTTATTAACATCTTATTTCCTTCATTTTGGATTTCAAAATTTTGATTTCTATGCAACCCTGGGAAATAACATACAGCAAAGAATATATTCAGGGCTTTTTACTTTGATTTTTGGTTTTGGAACCACACTCAGCGGTGCTCAGGGTGTGCTCCTGCCTCTGTGCCCAGAAATCACTCCTGGCAGGCTTGGGGGAATCATATGGGATGCCGGGGACCGAATTCGAGTTGGCCACATGCAAGATAAATACCATTCTTTCTGTGCTATTACTCAGGCCCGATACTGAATACTATTTATGTGACCTGAACACTGATGTACTCTATGACTGAGATTTGTAGAATTGAATTCAGCAATACAGGAATATTACGTAAATGGGATAGTAGCTGGTCAGATAAAGGTTTATAAAAATGGCACCATCACCCCCGCTATATTTCAAGTAAAACCATGAAGAGATGAGAACAATTATATGGAACTGTCAGCATACTGAAATAAAAGGTGCATTTTAATGATTACCACATTGCAGTATATGAGTTCCATACCAAATACGAATTCAACTAGCTGATACTTGTAAATCTCTTTCCACAAAGCCTCATCTCAGAGACATACAGAACAGGTGTCTCTGTTCCTGTCTTGGCACCCCCATGACCATTTAAGCTATGTTCTCTTGGGACCTCACAAGGTGCATTTATTTTTCTTTGGTTACCTACTGAGTCAGATAGAAATAAGGTTTCCATAGTGCCTCTCTCTCCCTCTTTTGGGCAATTTCGACTCTCAGTGATGTTACACAAAACATTGTAGGTCATTGATTTTGAGATCTCAGTGGTCCTTTCTTCCACACCTGCATCTAAGCCCAGCATACATCTTCTCCCCTGACCCTCCAAGTGTTGAGCTGCTGAGGGTTCTTCAGTCTTTTCAGAGCGTGACTGCCTCACTTTCACAAAGAATCCTACAGTTAAATGCTCTTTAATTACACCTTTGATGGTGCCATCTGTTTCTTGTTGACACTCTGACAGATACAGAATTTGAGGTCAGTTGGGTAAATGGAACAATATTTACAATATTTTTTCATTCCCTTGTGAAAAGGTACTGTCATGTAGGAACACCTTATATATATGCAAAATTCTTAGGAATGAAGTCAGAATGAAAGCAAATACTTGAAATTTGTAAAGATAATATAATGAAAGCAAATATAATATTCTAATTAAAGTACCCAGTTATAGCTTTTATTTTAACAAGACAGATTTCTATCTATCTTGTATATCTTTAAAGAATAAAAAAGGGAGGGCTGGAAAAATAGCACAGTCAGTAGAACATTTGTCTTGCATGCAGCTGTCCCAGGTTTGGTCTCTGGCACCCCATATGGTCTCCTGGAACCTGCCAGGAGAGAGTTCTTAGTGCAGAGTCAGGAGTAATTCCTGATTGTTGCTGGGTGTGCCTCAAACACCCCCCAACAAGAATAAAAACAAATTGATTTCGAAATTTTGGAGAAAAGTTTGAATGATCAAAATAACATTTATATTAAAATATATATGGCACCATGTTTTTGCAACTCAAGGATGGGAAAAGAGAAAACAAAGACTAGATGACATATCAATTGCATTGGTGGTGGTAAAGTTGCACTGGTGAAGGGGGTTTTCTGTTTATTACTGAAACCCAACTACAATCATGCTTATAATCATGGTGCTTAAATAAACAATTTATATTTAAAAAATTAAAAAATATCAATTGCATAATGCAAGGAAATTTTATGTTTTCCAAATAATCATCTCTTAATGATAAAAGAGACAATGGAATAAAAATGGTGATGAGAATAATAAGTAGAATTTACTTACTATTATTTGCTAAATAATTCCTTGTTTCATTTATAGTCACATATAAAATATATTTTATGCACATGCAACAAAACTAGGTATTTAATAATATCTATTTGTGACTAGGAAAAGGGTTCACCGGTAAAATCATTACTTGCATGTGGGAAACCCTTTGTTCAGTCCTAGCACTCTAGACATTCACACACAGATGCCTATGAAAATATCTAATATATGTACTATTTATGTATCTATGAATCTATCTACCCATTTTGTGGATGGTGGTACTGAGTTTAATGAAATCAACTATTTCAATTGGTAAAGAAAAATAAGATCAATACAGTCTTTGTAACTTGTGCTCTTAACTCAATTCTACCTCCACTAAAGTAAGTAATATTATTTAATCTATATTCTTTTCCATGCTTTGTTTCTTTGGGAAACAATGAATTTCCTACTTTCTTTCATGAATATTTTATATAAAAATAAAGTAAATGCATTTAAGGATACATTTTGGATACTGAGAAAGGAACATGATTTTAAAACACATGAATTATAGATGAAAACTTTATGTAACTGATGTAACTTTTCCCCTCATAAAGACAAAGCACTATCCTATCAAGTTTATGACAAATACCTAACAAATGCTAAACACTTGAGAAACTGAGCAATATTTCTGTCAAGGAAGACCTTTTAAGAAACATGATTTTTTAAAAACATTTTTAAAGATGGTTGTGATTGATCTGAAAAGGGGGGTATAATAATCATCTTCAAAACATTTCTAAGGAAATATTCCAATATTATTAAGACTCTTCTCAATCCAACCCTAATTCAGAGATGTTCACACATTGGGCAGTGATGTTTTGACAATTTGTTACTCAACAGGATGCTGTTATTTTGTATCAGAAGAAAGAATAAAAAAAAGCTTTCTAAAACTATTTTGTAAGTATATTTGGTTTAGGCCAGGACCACAGTTTTGGGGAAAACAAATCAAATATCTCTCTACGGAGACCACATCAGAGATTGTTGTAATAATCAATGAAAAAGTGGCAGAAAGAGGGTATTTAATATTTACCTCCTGTCTTGGCAAACTAAGTTTTGAGAACAATGCATGTGCTGAACTCACCAAGAGAAAAGCCTGGTCTCCAAGTTCATTGTCCAAAATAATGACTTTACATTTAACTCCAGAGTCATTCAGGAGCAGGACAGAAAAAATAAGTGGATGAGTGGACAGACACAGAAGTCATCCATCACCTCATTAAGTCTTTGGAGACCACTTTTCCATAGCATAAGCCATTCCATTACTTCTGAGCTGTAAGACATGGTAACATTACAGAGGGCTGAGGTTTCTTAGTTATTTGGAATCACCAAGTCAGAGAGAAATTTAAATCTTACCAACATGAACTGGTAGATCCACATTATAGGTTTGAAGATAGTGAATTTGGATGATTTTCTTGCAGATTTGAGTAAAGAACGGGTTATGGGAAAACATCACACATGACTCGGGGCATACACATGAAACTTTAGTGCACACATTTATGAGGTAATATCATTTTCATCCATGTCTTTGCAACTACATGCTCTTTAGTATGAAGACCACAATTGTAAATTTAAAAAAATAGAAAATGTTAACAAGTTAAAGTCTCACTGAGTGATTTATTTTAAATCAACTAGATGGTAAGCTGCTTGAAAATGAGTCCATAACTTGTGTTATTTTATATTTCTCTGCCAGCCCAATATTTTTGATTCACTGTCTAAGAATAAATGATTATTGATTAAATTAATTCAAAATAGTGATTCCTCTATCTTCTCAAGTACAGATAATAGATACACTGGTTTCTAGACCTCTCTTCTTAAAACCAAGCAGCTAAAATGAGCAGATGTTAAACAAATGCCAAACTCTCTGCCAGAAGGACATTTAACTGAGGCTCCAAGCTAAAGCCCTAAGGTGAAAAGGTCATTATTCTTGAACTGTGACTAAAATAGAAGTTTGCTTCATGTTTTCAGCTCACTGGGGTAGAAAGTCTATTTGCTTTAAAAACACAAGTAGTGTTTAATTGATCATCACAATTATGCTGAACTAGATGACAAAAAGTCATTGAGCCTCCTGTGAGCCAGACCATTTTTCAGAGCCCTTGATAAAATGATATGGAATCATGGAAACACTATTCTTTGCACAAAGGACAGGAAAATCATCATTATCAACAATTTCAGGAAATATGAATATTGAAGTAATAGTTTCTTTTGGGCAATATTATCTTAAAATACCAAGTATAAAGTACTATGATAGTCACCATGTTGAGGTAAGGGTAAAAAAAAGTCTACTCCACTGTTTCCCATAATCATGCCAAATTCCATATATTTGCATTAAGTAATCATAACCAAATCTTCATATAAACAAACCTACCCCCAAAGCAGAACGTACCATGTAATTTCCTTTAATTTTACAAAAAGAAAAGAAAACAAAACAGAGGTCTAGATTTCTTCCATCTGTAATGAAGTTGGAGAAACTGAACACAGAGGCTCACATCTGCCAGAAAGATAATCAGGGGGTCATGTTAGCGGATGGGTTGTATGTTCAAAGATTCTTCATCCTAAAGAGAGTCAGTGCCATTCTTCATCTCTTATGGATGAAGGCACTGTTTGTGTATGCCACACTAATGGGGTAGGGTAGAGTGTGATATTACTTTTTTTTCCTTTTATCTGGTAAACATTTTTGTCGAGGGTAAACAAAAGACAGAGAATTTTTCTTATGGCAGTAGCTAAGCAAAGGTTGTCACCTTTCTTTATCACCTTGGGATGTGAGAATGAATAGATGAAGGTGTTTTCATCTTTCTCATTTTCTTGGTGCCAAATCAACATCTTGGTACAATTTCAAATAGAAAAACTAAATGTGTATATATTGGGGCATAATTCATCATTCAGCTTTTTTTTTCCTAGATAAAGCAAATGAGAAAATCCTGAGCAAGTCATAAAAGCGTGTCCAACTCTGAGTGACTTGTCCCTAAGATGGATCTTCTGTAAATAATGAAATTAGTGCCCCCCCAACCCTGTCCATCTGGACAGAAAAGAAAAAATATCATGCATAGACTGAAATATAGAATATACATTCCTGGCAGTACAATCTTATTTTCTACTTGCTAGTACAAAAAAAAACTTACATAATCGTTTGTGAGATTTTTTGTTTCTCATAATGCAAAAGAAAATTTAAAGTTATTATAAATAATTTGTTTTAGTATGATTAGAAATTTATGAGAAATATGATCTATATTATAGCTAGAAAGCTTTAGCTGCTCAAAAAGCCAATGTTTAAGAACAAGTTGCTATGGAAAAGTCATTTCAAAGCTGCCTTCCTTGGATATTTGTAAGCACTACTCTGCTGAAGACCAACCTTATATTTAGAGAAGGTTCTCTGCTCAGTGTGGCTATTTCCTAGGACCTGAGCAAAAGAGGGGTGAAATCAGATAAGTAAATGGGGATCAACTGAAGAAATTTGGGGGTATAAGGTTCTTCTTCTCTTTTTGTTCTGTTGAAAGAACAAACTAAAATCTTTTGGTCAGTGATTGCGGGAATTCCAAGATGCTGATAATGACAGTAGGGGTGAAAATATTTTCACTGCTCAGGGACCAGGCTATTGCAAACAAAGAGTCCCTCACTGGACTTCCTATTAAAGCAATCTGCAAAGGACGCTTGAAAACCCAGGGGTCTAATATTCAGTGAACAGGAGGAAGGTGACCTTTCATTCTGTTTGTTTATGAGAAGGTTGCAGACTGGCTCAGTGCAGTCCAGCATCGGCAAGAGGCCAAAGGGGAGGCAGAAAACTCTGTTGTGGTTATTGTTTCTTTTTTTTTTTTTTTTTGCTTTGTTTTGTTTTGAGATCTTATAGTAAACAGAAAATTCAGCTGGAAAAGGGGAAATTTGAAAGTTTGATTTTTTTTTACTCTACTTAATTTTTTTATTAAATGACAATTCCCTTGAATTTTTTTTCTATTAGTACACCCAACTTTAAATCCATTTAGAGCACTAAATTAAAGCCATGAGCAAGGGTAAGCAAAAACAACAAAAAAGACACAGAAAAAAAACTGATAAAAGAGGCAGTCAAGAAGGAAATTTAAATTACAATATAACATTAACACATTAAGTGGGCCTGCAAAGAAAAATTAAACTAGTAGTTCAATGAGGATGCTGATATTTTTTTCTATTTTTCTTGATTAACTTTAAAATGACTTTAAAAATATTTTATTTTAGGTCCAGAGAGATAGTACAGCGGTAGAGTTTTTGCCTCGCAAGCAGCCTACCCAGGACCAATGGCGGTTCCAATCCCGGCATCCCATGTGGTCTCCCATGCCTACCAAGAGCAATTTCTGAGCACAGAGCCAGGAGTAACACCTGAGCACTGTTGGGCGTGACCCAAAAACCAAAAAAATTTTTATTTAAAATAAAATAACTTTAAACTGACCTGGGAAGGGGCAGAGCTGGGAATACACACAGAGGTGGTCAGGGTTTACCTCTGACTGTTCAGGGATTATTCTTGGCAAGGCATGGGCCACCGTATGTGTTTCTGGGGAGTGAACTCAGCTAGGCTGTGTAAAACTTGAGCACTTTACCCACCTGGTCTCTCCATTTTAAAGCATATTTAAGAACGTAGGTGATTTGCATGTAAAAGTCAATTAACTTATTTGTAAATTATTTGAGGTGCATGTAGGCAGTGCTCAAATGATTCAGAGGTCTTCTCTATTGATAACTGACCTATTAGAACTGATATTTTAGTTCTTAGACCTAGTGGTGCTGGAAGGCCATCACCATATCTGGTGGGGCAAAAAAATAATGTGGAATGTAGAATCAAATTTGTGGTAACCTCATAGATGCAAGTCATGAGCTCTAGTCTTTGGAGCTATTTTCCTGGCCCCCAAATTTCTTCATTTTTATAAAAATTGATGAAATTGAGCACTTGTCTAAAAAACTTGTATATAGTGATAGAGCAGCTGGTATGACTAAGAGAAGGAAATGTCAGAGAGATTTTAAACTTCCGATTTGAACCATCATTCACATTGTTTCCTCATTGATAGCAAGATTACTGGGAGTTGGAAATTAGTTTCTCATATTTATTAATAACTGTTAGCTTTAGTTACTGCTATTATCCTTTCCCTTCATCAAGTACCTTCGGCCCTTACTGACTTCTTTTCACCCCTGAGCAGCTTTTCACCAATTCTTAAAACAAACTAAAATAGAAACTAGAGCCAATACAGTAAAAAGAAGAATGATGCCAGAAATGAGGTAGAAATTCTATGCCCTCCTCAGAACTGATTGAGTTACTGTCTTTGCAGCAAACACGCACACACTTTGTTGACTCTGGCTATGACTGATTGATGAGCGCTTGGCAAGGTTACCATAGCTAATTACAACATCATTCATCTAGGCCTGCATGGAAGGAAAAAGAAAAAAAGACTCCCAGGGATGAAGAAAAGAAAGGAAAGCTATTCCATAGCTGTTAACTTTTGAATGAATAAGCAGTTCTAACTGGAAACAAACAGAATAAAACTCAGCAACCAAATTATGACTTATGGATTCATCCAAGCAAATGACCTCAGTTTTCAGACATTTCAGTTCTGGTCTTCACAGGCCATGGGCGAGAGCTTCCAGCAGCAAGGAAGCAGAGTACTGTGTGCTTTGTAGTCAGAATTCAAAGGCTGGGCAGCAGCAGCAGTCTAGCCCAGCCCAGCCCTGCCCAGCCCCGAGCCTTAGTTCAGCTATGTGTGTGGTGTGAGTGTGTTTGCTCAGAATCAGATGCCAGCACTTAAACTCACATTATAGCCCAGCAGCTTCTTACATACTGCAGCCTAATGAAAGAAATCAACTTCCCCTTTCTTTATTTTTTTTCCCTGAAGATCAGCACCATAAAAGGATTGGATTTCATTAAATATTCAGACAAATGTTCCCATATGTTTCCCTTATGTAGTAAATTAGTCAAAATCAGATCGAAAAGGGGTTACAGCTTCCAAAGCTCATCTGTGGCTCTACTGTATTTTCTAGGCACTACTGAAAATAAAGAGAGGTGGACCCAGTGTTTTGAAAACAATTATATTCTAACAAACACACAATCATAATTTCCATTTTGGTTTTTAAGAAGCACAAACACATATGGAAACAATAGAGCATATAAAGCACCTTCAGGCTTTCAAGTCTCAAAAACAAGAGTCACTTTCAAACAGAAAAGATCTCCTCTTCAAAGTTGAACTCAGAGAGGAAAACAGAGCTGCTACCATCACAACTCCCAACTTTAATCAGATTGCTTTCTATCTGGTAATGGAGATCACAAGAAGGCCAACAAGCAAGTTGAAAGTGTGTTTCATCCTGTTTAAATTATTTTGCTAAAATAATTATAACTAGAGGAAAGCAGTTTTTCTTTCTTTCCTTTGGAAGCTTAGACTCTGAGTGGCATATTTCAATACAGAAGTACTAAAACACAGTTGATCAAAGTTTCAAAAATATATATACTGATGAATTGGAGAAAAGGGAGGAAAATGGACAGGGGCACAGAAATGTTAGTTTTGTACTAATGAAATTATCCTAGATGGATCATGATTCATTGGAACAAGGAAGGGTAGTTTCAAAGATGAAGATACTATGTATGGTGTAGGGAGAAAATGGTGTGGACATATTTTAAAAAGGACAGTAGCAGTTTAGAAGATCCACTACTATAGAACTCTAAATATGCCCCTATTATGTGTGTTTGTGTGTGTGTGTGTGAGAGAGAGAGAGAGAGAGAGAGAGAGACAGAGAGACAGAGAGACAGAGAGACAGAGAGACAGAGAGACAGAGAACGTGGTCCAGATTGGTCTAGGTTAAACCATCCCTTGAGATACTCAACTGGATCCGAAAGTGGGGATTGAGTTGATTTCATGACATTGGTTCTCAATAAGAAAGAACTAGAGAAACTTAAGTCTCATGATAGGAACCAGAAGAAAATCAATTATCTTTGGAGGAATCCAAGAACTAGTGGGGGAAGAGTAAAGAACCCTCATTTTGGGCTGTAAGCAAGACTGGATCAATCATTATCATCACTACACATATTCTTAAGACTCTTACTTTTCCAAATGCAAACTAATTTCCCTCACTAATGCATATTAGTTATAAACAATAATAAGAAACTTGAATGTCAAAAGAGTATAATACCTGAAGAGACTGTATACTTGTAAGGCACTTGTCTTGCATACAGCTGACCTGGGTTTGACTAAAAGAACCATATACAGTCCCCTGATAGGTGCAGATATGATTATCACTGAGTACAGGTGCCTTTCTTGTATGTAATTTTGTATGGATGCAGCAAACATGCAAGGTTGTTGTATGTTGTGAGCCCTGGGTGCTGCTGAGGTTGTGGACCTCAAAACAAACAAACAAATCCAACAACATAAGAGAGAAAATTCTTCATTGGATTCCATTAGCATTTTATTTCAGTGCAATTTTCTTTCCCCAATACACACATGCACACATGTACCTGAAAGCAGATATACATAAGGGAAGAATACAAAAGAAAATTCATTTATGAAAATTAAAGGCTTTGAAAGCAACCTTCAGCATCTTAGTTTCTAATCTTTATACCCTTATTAGTTTTTAGTTACAACCACTCAGTATCTATATTTATTAATTCAAACTTTTAAGTCCAAAGGATATAAAGTGCTATACTTATCAAATGTAGTATTTAAGATAAGTAGGTCATTAAAAATTACCATTAGTCAAAAAATGTGTTGAAGTACAAAGAATGTTACTAGACACCAGAGATGAGATTCAAATTCTAATTCTTTATCCAACTAATTATTTAACAATAGAATTATTTAACATCCTGTCTCTGTAAGTGTTTAATTGCTCATTTGTTCAAGAATGTCCATTTCTAATTTAAAAATCCTCTGGAACATTATTTCTAGACAGCAATTTTCAACAGTTATTCTAAAGGTGCTAACAAGTATTTTAAGTGAAGGTGGAGTCTTTTTCTGTAAGAATCCTAAAAGGGATTTGAATTTCTTTTTGTTTTGTTGTGCTGTTGTTTTGTTTTAGAGGCCACACTCAGCAGTGCTCAGGCATTATACCTGGACCTGCACTCAGGTGTCATTCTTGGCAGTACTGAGAGCCGTATGTGATCCCGGGGATTGAAACTGAATCAGCCTCTTTGGGATTTCTAAAAAGCATGGAGAAGACTAGAATCACTTCCCAGTAGGACTGTGAGCTGATTCCTGTATCTGTGCTCAGGAATCACTCCCAAAGTTATCTGGCAACATATGCAATGCTGGGATTGAGCCTGGCTTGGTTGTAAACAAGGAAGGCACCTATTCTTTATTGTGTGTGTGCTACAGAAGGACCCCTATAAATAGTCATGAAATTATATTTTGTGCAGGAATCAGAACTCTGAATTAGAGTTGACCATATACAGATTATCACTGTGGCTTGAAACAAACAAATGAACAACAACAAAAAAAAAACAAACAAAAAACCAAGCACCTTAACATGTTAGACTGATTGGTTGGGCTGAGTCAAGACTTAGTTATTTCGTACTACATTGGAAAAACCATTAGAAAAGCAATGGTAGCAAATAATTTAGATGAATGAAGCTGAATTTATGTGGTTTCTCACTTGATTTAAAGCTCCTCTTAGCAATTAAAAATATATGGCCCATTAGCTTATAGGGTATGAGACCATGAATCCCAATAGGTTGATAAAAGATTGTTCCCTATTCATTTTGGTAATCTCTCACTGTTGGATGAAAAATTAAGAAATCAATTTATTAAACATCTCCTACATTATAATGAAGAATTGGGTAAGGTTTTATAAACAAGGTCATATAAAGCAAACGTTTAAAAGAACAGACAAGGAAACCAAGTAGCAGGAAAACAAAGGGTTGAATCTGGTAAAAGAACAGAGAGATAAGGCCCAACAGTTTGGAAAGCAATAGTACTTTGAGGATAGGAGGTAATTTGTGGAATCCACAGGTTGCAGAGGCTATAGGAGAGCGGTTCTAATAAAAGGGCAGAGAAGAAGCAGCTGGATCTTGAAGAGTCTGTGAAAAGACAATATTTGCAAAGTGTCTGTATATATTTCATCTTGAAAGGAAAAAGGACAGGACAACCTCTTTCTAGATGCATGTGAGAAAGCAACTGTTGATTTTTCTTTTACTGATCAATATGATGTGCTTAAATGTATGTATCCATGTATGAATGGGTGAATGGATGGATGGATGAAATAGATGAGATAGTTAGGATCATAAACAGACAGATAGTAGATAGAGAAAATTTATAATGAACACCAAGTTATGTTTGAATACCAGCAAAGTCATATTTATATTTTTCTAAATAACCTAAAATTGTAAAAATATTGATTCACAATATTGATTAGCTTGCATCTCCTTAGATCAAAACAAGTTAATAAAAATAACAGGGGTCCTCACCTTCTTGAATAGGCCACAAGTGTGAGAGAACCAGTGAGCATTTAGCCCAGCTTCTGGAATCCCAGCCTGGGGTGATTGAATCTCAAAGAAAGCAGAAATGGGTTCAGTTGTCCCCAAGGAATTCATTGAGAAGCAAAGATGAAAGGGTGGGGATCAAGATCTGGCACTTTATATGTACTCAGTAATTTTTTGTTGTTTGTTTTCAGGGACCAATCTGACAGAGCTTAGGAGACCACCAGTGCTGGGGTAAAATAATCCATCACCCCTATGAGTCGAGCCATTTCCCAGGCCCAGGAGCCCAGTTATGATAAATCACCAGAACAAGATGTGATTCCACATCAGACCCCTCTTTCTCTAAGCAGGATTTCAGGGAGGCCTGAAAGCACATCTAGGCCACGCAATGATCTGACCCTGAACACAGGAACCCAAGGAGAACAGAAAGATCAGAAACTAACATTTGCTGTGTGGCTTATTTTAATGTTTCTGAATAACCTGGTCCACATGCTTGGAGGTAATACCACTTACATGAGTACTAACATCTAAGCTTCGGGCACAACACAATATTACTGCGTCCCTCCCCCTGCCAAAGTGCCAATATCCTTCTACTACTGCCCCTGGCATCCATGAAAATGACTCCATTTGAAAGAAAGCCCACTAGCTGATAAGGAATTATTATTTTTTTTTCATTAGTCATCACTGCTCAAATTTCCCGAGTTAATTCTGAGAAACCATCTGCAGCAGCCTCGTAACGAGTCTGGACATGGTTCTCCAGGCAATCGGAAGCCATCGGAGTTGAGAAGCAGGGGACTTAGAGAAGCATACTTGTAATTGGGAAAGGCAGCCCTGGCAGGAGCAGAGATTGGAGGAGGCAGTCGCTGTAAAGAAAGAGATCATTTTGCGGCTTCTGCAGTGGTCTGATGGATGACAAAGCTCTGGCCTGCAGCGACGGCCATGAACAAGCAGGATGAAGAAAATGGGAAACGCAGGGAAAGAACAAATAGGAAGAGTCAGAGACAAAAGTTTGCACAGTTATAGTGGAAATAGCTCGGAGGTGGCATTTACCATCCCATGCTGCAGGTTAGCTAATCTCCCTTCATAGACTAGTGGAGATGGAATTTAGAGCCAAGGAACAGAACATTTTCAGAATTCTAGTACAAAGTCAATCCGAGGAAATCTATTTAAATTTATGTCCTGAATAATATATAAGGGTCCACAGAATGAAATGGGTATCCTGAAAGTAAAACTTGAGAAGGCTCAAATCCTCGCTTTGGTAAGCTAAGAACATTTTGTGTAGTTTGGGGTGAGCTGTATGACCAACAGTGTTTATTCCCCTAGCCCTTAAAGGAGAGGAATAATTGAACCCCACAAAATTTTAGAAGGTATAAGTGGATTCTTACATGTAAAGGCAGTGGAAGACGCAGAACTGTGCCTCATATGAGCTTGGTGCCTGATGTATACTGAAAATATATATACCGAAAATATATACTATTTTCCATCTCTACATCAGCCAAAATTCGTGTTGGAGAAGTAGGACTGAGTTACTCAAAGAAGAGGAACCTCAGTTTACATTTGTTCCTGCCTACTACATTCTATATTACTCCTATAGTTCTATAAAGTAAACTGAGAAAACTGAAGAAACTTTTACCTGAGAAAACTCAAAACAAGAAAGGTAAAATTCCCAGGTGAGTAGGTCCTCTGAGGCTCAGACTTTTAAAAGACCACAGTGCCAGCTTATAAATAGAATATTAAAACAAGCAAGAGCAATTTTCTCTTTTCGTCTTCTGTTATTGCCTAATTTTCCTCCCGTCCCATTTGCATAATGGATAAAAAGGCATCCATTATGCAAATGAATGATAGGGTGGTGAGGTTGCCCGAGCCACAAACCTCATTCTCAATGAAGGGAGGGAGGATGCCACAAAGGCCGCCACCAATCTGCTCTTTTCCCAGACAGCTTCACTCTCTGCTTTCCAGTGATCACAGGAAACCCAGAAGCTCATAGAGCATTAATTACCAACTGCTTCATTTTAAAGGTAGCTTGAGAGGATATTAGTTTGAGGTAGATATGTAAAATTATGATTTGAAAAAAATTGTAATTTTAGTTTTATTTTTTAAATTATTTATTTTTTAATTTTAGTTTTCAAATAAATATATTACTATCTCTATATATGGTATTTATATACAAATAAATATTCAAATAAATATAAAGAGTGAAAGTTAATTTTTCAAATAAATATCTATTATATAAATCAATACATTTCAACTATATATTACAGTTTAAGCATATGCTTTACTTTATAGACAATATGATTCCCTTTGCAGAGTTGAGAAGACCTCTATTCTAGCTTGATATCAAACCTAGAAAGTATGTCAAGAGCAGTCTCTAATGTCTGAGTACATTCAACAAATAAAGAATTGTAAGCACCGAAATACTCCTGGATTTTCAAAGAGTAATACTCTCAAATTGATCTACGTTCATCCTCAGAATTATCACTCAAAATGGACATTTTATTTCTATTAGCATTATACATTCAGGAGTACCCTGAGCACTGCAGGGTATGGCCCAAAAACCAAACTAAACCAAACCAAACAAAACAAACAAACAAAAAAAAACCACAGTGATTCTTATATATCTAGTTAATATTCCTTGATTTCTCTCCAGATGCCTTTCTGCAGTCTCTTGAAAATGTGGCCTCTTCAATCAGAGTTGTATCTCACCTTTTTAGAATCCAGCCCTCCCCTATGAGTGTAACACTTGCAGTTCACCTGCTTTAAAGCAATCCGTTGCTAAGCACTGCCAGCCAGAAAGAGTAACATAAAAATCATAAAAACATGTGAAGGAAAAGGATAGACTATATATATTTGCAAAGAAAGATACTAATGGAATCCATCATGAGAGCAAAGCAACTTGTCATTAGAAAGATGCTGAAAGCAAACCACTAAAAATCCACCTACCTAATTTCAGAGCAGAAGGGGTTACTTCAATTTCTCCACCAATTGGTTTAAACACAGCCAGTTGGGCAGCCACTTCTGTCTCAAAAGCATCTGGGCTCTGCCGGCCTGCAGAGTTTCCACTGGGGCTCTCAATCTTGTGGAGTGGTTCTTGTTCTTCAAACACAGCAATCAGCTACAAACAAATCCAACAGCACTAATTACTTTGTTGGACATGTATATCACACAGACACTGTAATTCAGGGCCATCTTTATTTGGTTGTAAACGTAATGACTTCTTACATCTTGAAACGTGAATGCTGCTATTCCACAGATCTTAATTCAATGTTATGGTTAAAAGCGCTAGGGCTGGGATATAATAAAAAGGTTTTTATATTAGTTTATTCCTAAAATAAGAGAATAGACTTTGACAACTGGTCTTGAAAGAATGAAATGGCCATCTTGCTTCTTCTTCTTTTTTTTTTTTTTTTTCCGTTTTTGGGCCACACCCGGTAATGTTCCCTGACTTGGGAACCATATGGGACATCAAGGGATCGAACCACAGTCTGTCCTAGGTTAGCACATTCAGGGCAAATACCTTACCATTTGTGCCACCACTCCGGCCTTTGTTTCTTGACTAACATGTTCAAGAGAAATTCTTTCAAGGGTTTTCCCAGAAAAAGGAAAAATAGAAATCAGAAGTTAGATAATAGACTTGTGTAGTAGAAGATGGCATACTAGTCTTAGAGAAATATAGATTATAAATCTTAGAATTATTTCTGTTCACTGCGGTTCGAATCCCCACATCCCCTATGGTCGCCCGAGCCTGCCAGAAGCCACTTCTGAGTTTAAAACCAGAAGGAACCCCTGAGCTCCACCCGGTGTGACCCCCTAAACAAACAAACAAAGACAAAAAAATTATTTCTGTCCATTTACAGGCAATCATAATAAATATTTAGATGCATTTGTATGCAATTTGAGTTTATCTTATACACCTAGATATCCTTTTCATAAACACCTTGAATTGTTTTTTTTCCTCATGACTGAATATATTGGCTAATTTTAGTCAAATGTAGGCTCAATCAAATTAGACTAAGTATCTTATTGAGCTTAATTACACTCACCTTCATCTTAATGTTATTTGAGAGCTACGCTTCCTATCACTGAGAGCAAAATCATATTCAAATTCCCAAGTAATTTTTTATAAAATAAAAACCAATGCTCATGTAGTTGTGAAACATTTATGCAGTGGTACAAACACTGTTGCATAAACAGTACTGGGGGTCCCACCATTACTGCATTTTTGGTCATTCAGAAGAAGGCATTGTCACTGAGGTAGTTCAAATGTTTCTCCTCGGCTGATATGGAAAAGCCAAAATTTGAGGGCAGTTAGCCCTCAGAGATTCCCTCAGACCAATAAGGTTCAGTGTGTGACAGTATGAAAACATGCTAGAAAATTTTTAGACATTTTTCATTCATCAAATAAAACAAATCTATTTCTGATTCTATCATTTATTTAGGAAAGGCATCACAGCCCATTCATAGGGGAACCTTCCTGGCAATAGTTTTAATAAACAAGTCAAATCAAAACATCATAAACTCCAAGTTAAATTTTTTCAAAAGAAATGAATACGATTAGAGACAAGTAAATTGGTCATTCAGAAAATAATTTTCATAATTGACTACTCATTTTCAGTATGGAGACTACTTTAATTAGAAAGTCCAACATTCCACTCACTACAGGAAAGAATTGCTCCTCCCAAGGCATTATATTTAATTCTTGAAACTGAGAATACATTTTCCATTTTTAATTGGCAGCCCTAAAGAACTGATTGGGATAAGACTTAAGTGGATTAATAATGAAAGATTATTCTAGGAGAAAAATAATCAGTGGAAGTATATCTTCCTAATTATCTGATCAAAACAAATAATATAACACTTCAAATCCAGAAAAAGGAATAGAACAAATTTTAAAATGTGAAGATATAATTTTGTTACTATTTCATGACATAATTTTAATAAATTTAATAAAATTTTAATAAAATTCTAACACATACTATTAATCATTGTCTCTTTATTTTATTTTTTTGGGGGGGGTCACACCCAGCAATGCTCAGGGGTTACTCCTGGCTCCATGCTCAGAAATTGTTCCTGGCAGGCACGGGGGACCATATGGGGCACCGGGATTCGAACCGATGACCTTTTGCATGAAAGGCAAATGCCTTACCTCCATGCTATCTCCCGGGCCCCCATTGTCTCTTTATTAATTTGGTTTTCAGGTTTCACCTGTCAGTGCTTGGGGCTTACTCATGGCTTTGCACTAAAGGATCACTCCTGGCAGGCTCAGTGGAACATATGGGATGTCAGAGATATAACCGTGAGTGGTTGAGTGGAAGGCAAATGCTCTACCCACTGTACTAACACTCCAGTCCCAGTATAGTTTATTTTAATGTATCAACTATATATGTATATATATATCATACTGATCAAATAAACAATTTAGTGTAAGGTAGAACTAATCATCTCTTGCTTCCCCCCTTTTACCTCCTTACCTTTTCATAACCCAAAGAAATGTAAATATTGGGAAAAGGTAAATACAATCAGAATAAAAGTATAAAAAGTTAAGCTTAGGGAGCCAGGCGGTGGCGCTGGAGGTAAGGTGCCTTTGCCTTGCCTACGCTAGCCTAGGAGGGACCACAGTTCGATCCCCCGGTTCCCATATGGTCCCCCAAGCCAGGAGTGACTTCTGAGCGCATAGCCAGGAGTAACCCCTGAGCGTCACCGGGTGTGGCCCAAAAAACAAACAAACAAAAAAAAGTTAAACTTAAAAATAAATTACGATGGGTCCCGGGAGATAGCATGGAGGGAAGGCGTTTGCCTTTCATGCAAAAGGCCATCGGTTCGAATCCCTGTGCCCCATATGGTCCCCCGTGCCTGCCAGGAGCAATTTCTGAGCATGGAGCCAGGAGTAACCCCTGAGCACTGCCGGGTATGACCCAAAACCCAAAAAAAATAAAAAAATAAAAAATTTACGATGACTACTATCTAACTTCTCAATTTACATAAAACCTCATATCAAAATTAGACTTTTATCAATAGGTAGAAAATAATTGCAAGAAATGCTAAGGGACAGAAAAAAGGGAAGTGATAGTAAAATATTGGATTTTTTTATTTAAAGCTCAGATTTTCAGATGACAAATTAACTATTTTCCCAAATAAAACTCATACAAAAGGCAGCTGCTACATTGTAGAATCCTTTTAGTTTCCCATGGGGGTATTATACCATAAAAATGTGAATTCCAAAAACTGCAATGATAATACAGGAATTAAGGCATTTTCCTTGCATCTTGTTGACCGTGGTATGAACCAGAGCCCTGCATATTGGTCCCCTGGGCACTGCTGAGGTTATTCCTGAGCACAGACTCAGGAGAAACACTGAACACTACAGGATACAGCCCAATTTCTAAAAGTGTGCAACGCTACCTTTTGGGATTATTGGCAATCCATAATTTGTGTAAAAGATAATGCTAATTAAAAAGAACAGAAAACTCTAAATCTCACATTTTATTTGATTCATTACCAAATCTGATTCCCAATATGAGAGTGAGAAAAATTCTCTCCACAAGTCTTATTTTGGATGAATGAATGAAAGACAACTTCTACAAAAAGAAAGAAGAGCTTCAACATATGAATCTGGGATGCTAAAATAAAGTGCTTTGACCATGGCTGCTACCTAATGACACATCCTTCATCTAGCTTTCCTCTCGACATCTACTTCATTCACAGACTTACATTCAGCACCGCTCTGACATTAACTTAAATTTTAGGTTCCTTTCCTACTGGGTTTACCAGAATATTATCTTACTGACATAAAGATTCTGGAAGCCTGTGTTCCAGAGATGAACATAAATCACTGTTTTCATCCCCTATCAGAAGACACACTCATTGCCACCACATCTATTATAAGAAAAAGGTTTCCTCTCCCTACCTTTAAATTCTTCTTTCATCTTCCCTAGAGGTGAGTTAAACATGGAAGAAGGAAGAATATTAAACAGATATATTTAGATTCCATCTAAATTTTTGTAGCAGGTGGAAAACATTTCATACATACTTTAGGGATGGCTGTATCCTATACTATGTAAAATGCAAATAGGCACTATTTTATTTGGAGGCTTTCTTTCCTCTTCTGCTGCTTAGTCAACTGTGGGAGCATCTGCTTTATCTCTCTGAGGCTATGTCTTATCTCATAGCAAAGTGATCCATTCATACCCAGTCAAAACTCCTGTCCCTAAAGCTTTTTCAGTATTTAGTCATAGACCATGAAGTTAAATACAAATATGTGATACATTCTCCCACCCATCCCCCCAAATAGCCTTCAAGTCCAATTAATCCCTCTAAGTTCCATCTATTTCTCCCCTTTCTATATCAACATTTTTAAGGACATGCCATCCCATAAAAATGTTGCCAATCTTATTCCTTCTACTACGGGATCCATCTGTACTATCTTATTTATGGATTTCACTCTGAAAATCCTCTATTTTTTTTTGTTTTGTTTTGTTTTTGGGTCACACCCGGCAGCGCTCAGGGGTTACTCCTGGCTCCATGCTCAGAAATTGCTCCTGTCAGGCACGGGGGACCATATGGGGCACAGGGATTCGAACCGATGACCTTTTGCATGAAAGGCAAATGCCCCACCTCCATGCTATCTCCCGGGCCCCGAAAAAAAAATCCTCTAATTTATATGCTCCATTGAAGCCACTTAAATCAAGGCCAATAACCACCTACAGGTTATTACATCAAATCTCCCTTCATCTGGAAAATAAAAAGGATTTTAGATGCAGTTGGGCATTACAATTTCCTTAATTTATTTTCTTGACTTGTTTTCCAACAGAACTTGCTCTTGGTTTCATCATTACCTTTTAGGTCTCTATTAAGTTTACTTTTGCATATTTCTCCTCATCTCAGAAAAAGGAAAGAAAAAAATCTACATCGTTTGACAAACTCATTAATTGAAAGCAGAGAAAAACTTTGCTGATAAATTTCAAAGTGAAATCTCCCCCCAGATATTCATCCTGAAATTCATGGTCTAATATTCAACTGCCTAACTAAAAGAAAAAATTAGTCCTCAAAGTCATTTATTTTATATCCTAATTAATACCATCCTATTATTTTAATTGCTCAGGTCTTGGTGGTTAGGACTTGATGCTGCTCCAATTTCTCAGAGCAAAACCCTTGTAGCAATGTAGTGATTCTTTTGTTTTGTTGTTTATGGGCCACATCCTACTATGTTTACGGTTTACTCCAGACTCTGTGTTTAGGGGGTCACTGTGTATGACCATATATGACCATGTATGGTCCCATGGATTGGATCGAGGTTGGCTGCTTGCAAAGCAAGAGTGCTACCTGCTATTCTATTCCTTTAGTTCTATAGTAATTCTTTATCCCACTTCCTTAATAAGACTCTTCCTTGTATTCCTTCATCATTCAATTACACAAACCTAATTTATTATTGAATCACAAAATATAGCTAGAATTTGATTATTTGGAAAGGGGCTGAGGGTCATAACTGGCAATGCTCAGGGATGATTCCTGTCTCTGCACTCAGGAATTATTCCTCATGGTGCTCAAGGCACCTTATGGGATGCTGTGGATAAAACCTATGTTTGTAAGCCAAATGCCGCTATCTACTGTACCACTGTTCCAGTCCATCTAAGCAGGTTTAGAGCAAGCCACAAACAATTCAACTGTCTGCACTGCTTTGGACTAAATGGCACAGTCTGTGTATGGATAATTGCAAGAGCTTCTAGATTAATCTCCTGTTTCCACACATATTCCTGTTCAATCCATCCTCAACACTGCAACCTTAGAGATCTCAATAAAGCATAACAAGGCTCCTCTGATTAGAATCCTTTTAAATTGTTCACAATACTTAGAGTAAACTCAATCTCTTACATTGGCATATATCATCATGAATTCCCTGTTAAAAAGTAAACCATTTTGTTATGACTATTATCTATGGATAATACTCCATATGTTTATACTTTCTTCTTTGTATCAATCTCATTATCTTTACCTTTAACTCTCAGACTGAAATAATCTTCCACCAGATAAGCCAAATGTCCTTTTATTTGCTCTACTTAAATGGAAGCTTTCAAAGGTCTCACAAATTGTAAAATCCCAGCTATTCCTAATTTTGTTTTTGCTTTATTTTACTTTAAGACATTTATCACATTCTTAATGCTATCATTTCATTTGTTTTATTTACTATGTCTCTCCATATGTAAATTACATCTCCAATGTAAATTCTCAGATAAGAGTGATTGACTTCTGTCTGTTGTGCTGTTTACTACACACATTTCCACTAAGAAGACGTGTAATGGAATAAAACTATAGTTAGGCAGCTAACATATATTCTAATTATATATATATATATATATAGGTTAAAAATAATACTCATTCAGTAAAATTAATGAGGCCAAAACAGGCACAAAAGCCTAGCCTAGCAATAAAAAATTCATAGATCTTTTTATGTGTTTAGAATCCTCACTATATATTTTTAAGTTAATTATTATAAATCTAAAATATATATCCATAAGATTCTCTAAGTATCATTGTTATTACTTTACTCTTGTTACTGCAGGAAAAAATTTGCTGCTCAACTTTGAGTAAAATGCTTCCACCACATCAGCTTTCTAAAATGTAAAATAAAGATATTCTCTTTCTTTTTCAAATTCATTTCAAAGGAAGTTTTCTGTGCTTCAGTGTGAAAATTGGAAGAGTTGATATATCAGTAGACGGTGGAGGAAAATGAGTTTTTGATGGTGAGTTTGGTGGTATATATTCCCTTGTACACTTTTCTTCCAGTATCACACTTTAGTTTCAAGTTTCTCGTGCATTTATTCCTCAATACTACTTAAAAAATGTGAGTAGCCTTCAGGATAGTATAGACAAAGCCTGATTGGCTATTCCATAAGCTCAAAATTGTCTCCCAGTAATTTTACATGTTATATTCCACTAGATTTTAATGTTTGCTTTAACATGAAAGTAGTTTATATTTCTCTATTAGACCATGACAAGGATAAAATGTATATAGCCTTATCATTTATGTTTTCTACTCTGATGAGTCAAAATAGAGGATTTGTTAATTATTCAGCAGTCGTATTTACCACTATCTACCATTTAACAAATAGGTGCTGGAAAAATACAAGAAAATATATTTAATGTCTAGTTTTCAATAAGTAATTCTCAAGTATCAAAGCCTGTTGGCACTTCCAGTTCATAGATTAGGCACTAATTTTTGGAACTACAAAATGTCACCCTCATCCTCTCCTAGGATATTTGGAAGGAACATTTGAAATAGATTATTCTAGAAAAAGATGACTTAGAAAATTTACTTTGAAGATGAGTTCAATGATTTTTGTATGCTTACTTTACATTATAATAATGAGAAATATGGCAAGATCAAATGATACAAATGACAACAAAATATGAAAAATATCATCATAAATGGAAAATAAATGAAAGACTTGTAGGTAATTTACAACATCCATTTATCCTTAGTAACAAAACTAATTAAAAACTTAAAATGTTCTCAACAATTTAAAGTTGTATGTCTTCAAGAATTCAGAGCTGGTTTTATAGTCAAACAATATGGTATTTTAATCAACAACAGTAGTAAAGTGATGCGTATGTTTGAGAGCCAGTGGATTAAAGAAAGAAAAATAATGTTCTTGATAAAATAAATCACATACTAATGCTTACCACTAATCTAGATGTTTAACATTTTATTCTGTATGGTTGAATGCGAATTTCTCTTCTACCATAGCTAAAGATTTCAGATGGAGACACACTTAAATTGTTTATATGCATTCTATTTTGACTATATTCTTTCCCTTTAATTTATTTTCACAGAATTGAAAGAACAGAGAAAACACCAAGATCAAACACATCAAATGGCTATTTTTTTTTCTTTTTTCTCTTTTTCCTTCATCAGATGAGAGCATAAAACCTTTAGATTTCTAGGACTATTCACCCACCTGGCAATTCATGTTCTGTGCTATTCTCACCATAATTCAAAACAAAATACCAATGACTCTAGTTCTACACTGTCAAGTAAATATTTTAATAATAAATGCCACAAAGTACATTTCATGCAGAGAGCCTCAATATTCATGATGTTGGGTAGCTTTGGTGACAGTGTCTGGCATTTTGTCATTTTTATAGTCCAAGATTTTTATTATCTGATGTTACTATCTTTAGTCTAAATAGAAGATAAAAAGGATGATCCAAATCATCACAGAATAAAAATTGTATTTATAAAGGTATTCTGTATTAGCAATTACACAAAGAAAAAAAGTGTGTCTCTATTTTAGTTACATGGCAAGTGAACTGATATAATGCTAAGAACAGCTCCTTTGTCACACTGAATTAGGCTAAACTTAAATTTATCACCGTATTGCTATTATTTACCTATTTAACATACAGTTATATATATTCTATATTACTGACTGTCAAAGTAAAATTAAGGGACAAAAAATATAAACCTAATATCCTACAAAGTAAAATTGGAATCATTTATCTCAAATCTTAATAAACACAATTAAATCTAAGTAAGACTGTGAAATTACAACAATTTCACAAGTAGAGGAAAACACATTATCACCTTTGGAGAGAGAGTGAAACACTGAAAAATTTCATTTAAATGTATGCATCTGCTAGTAACGAAATAACTTTTGATTTTGGGAGTTAATTTTATGCCAATTTAAACAAAGGTTGGAAACTACATTCTCTTCCTTCATAGGATTTTGACAGCTAGATTAAAGCATTTAATCCAGGGTTTTCAAATAAGCAGGCCCACATCAGCATCTTCATCAGATGCTTAAATAAGATCTAGGAGCTCAAAGCCAGTAGATAACAGCTACATTCCTAGAAATTCTATCAATATTTAGTAAATGAGATAAAGCCAATTTTCATTTCCTTTCCAAAATGAAAAATCCATAAGTGGGGCCTTCACTGGCTTTACACCTTAAGCTAAATTCTAAAGACAGTTATATGATTTATTCAGCTGTGCACAGAATCCTATTTATCCTTATCATATTTTAAAGAGAGAGCTGCTTAAATTGGTCCATAATAATAAAATATGCTTATTAATGAAACCACCCATATTTCATGATAAATATTAAGACTCTTTCAATGATAGGCTACTAGAAAGTCAGTTGTAGATTAAACACAATTTTGCATGATATCCTACCCTCTTCGGAGGAAAACAAAAATTACTTAGCTTATTATCACTTGAGCCAAAAATCATCAGTTAGTTTTGGCTGCATCTTTCCTTTCCTTAGGGATAGAATCCAATTTTGGAGGGGAAACAATACCAGTAACTTTTGTTTCCTGCACTGAGGAGGTCCTGGAAGTCCTCTCTTCTGCACATGTCCAAATTCAGAGGAGTGGTCAGGTCAAAGTAGCTTAGCTCAAGTGACAGTCCCTAAAACAAAATTCTAGGGAACCAACCATATTGTTGCCACAGGCACAAAAGCACAAAAGGCACAAAAGCATGGAAAAGCTTCATGTATCATTAAAACTAGAAAGTACTCAGGAATTTAGAAACCTGAAGCAATTATAGGACAGACTTGCAGAAGTTCAAGTACTGGGTTTAAGTCAGAAGTTCAAGTCACACTGTGACGATGGCTGTGGCTGTGAACCTAGTTTGAATAACTTGTGATAGCAAAGGGATGGGCAGTGCCAGGCTTGGTCTCTGAGCACTGCTGGGTCTGCCACCACCACAAAAATATAGCAAAGAAAGATCTCAATACATCTGCCTTTTCTTTTTTTTTTCTTTCTTTTTTTTTTTTTTGGTTTTTGGGTCACACCCGGCAGTGCTCAGGGGTTACTCCTGGCTCCATGCTCAGAAATTGCTCCTGGCAGGCACGGGGGACCATATGGGGCACTGGGATTCTAACCGATGACCTTTTGCATGAAAGGCAAACGCCTTACCTCCATGCTATCTCCCGGGCCCCACATCTGCCTTTTCAATAACACTCCCATAGTCCCTGAAGTACATATATTAAAACAAAAACATACACTTTGTAAGGGAAAAGCAAAGGCCCTTTGATCCTAAGAATGAGTTGGAAAACAACTTTCTAAGCAAAGGTCGCTTGGGGAGGGACTCTGAGACAATGGTGGAAGGATTCAAGCACCTTGAGGAAGGCATGGTATTGGAACACTGTGTGAGAAAGCCTAATCATGAACAGTATTATAAATGGTGGTACTCAAAATAAAAGATACAACATAATTATAATAAATAAAACATATATAGGGACTTTGGTGGTGGGCTGTGCAGCAACATTGTATACCAGTATTATATATATGAAATGTAACCATATTACTTAAGCTGCAATCAAAAATTTCATAAAAATAAAAATGCAATAACAGATACATAAGAAAACAAAGATGCTTGAATTAAACCATCTGGAAAATTCCCGAAGAGGATCCCAGTGGTTTTGCCTACAATCATTTACTTTATAAGTCATTATGGGTTCCTCAATTGTATTCGATCCCACGAGCTTTGACGATCTTGAGGCAATGTACATGTTTGGAAATTAAGATACAATGTAAAGTGGGGACTTTAAAATATCTGGACACATCTGCATTCTTCCAAGTGGCTTTTTCTTCAAGTGCTTCTTCTCTAGAGCGCCATCATCTAATCTGTGCTTTTAGAAATATATGCTATATGAAACAAGGACTGCTGCCATTAAGAACTATAAAATCACATATGAGAAAAAGCATTTTGCAAATTATACATTTTTCCATATTGTAAAAGTTACAGCCAATATCAGCTATATCAAAAGCACAATAGTTGAAGGAGTTCCCTAGCCAAGGTCACCACCCAGTCTGACCTTAACCTAAGATGCAGTATGACCTGAATAATAGTCTGACCTAAAATCACAGTCTCTCACTAACAAATCTAGGAAAACAAAACTTTACTGGCATAAAAGATTAATTTTTTTATGGAGTAATTTCATTATAACAAAACTCCATACTGCCCTGGTCTGGTCTTCAACTGCAGATACCTCAAATCACTTGTGGATTCCAGTTGAGCAAACCTGACATTCACACATAAAATAACGACTAAACTGGCCCTTTTGCCATCCAGTTAGTATAACTTTTACTCTGAAATCTGTATTATGTAGTCCCGTGGTTGTCAAAACAAAGTTCAAATGTTCCAATGGAGATCTTCCAAGTGCTCAGAGTTCCTTAAGTTTGGAGTCCATGTTTCTATCAACACCTGTCACATGGCATTAAGGTCCTGGATTTACTTACCTCAATGAGTAAACTCTAAGACATTTGATACTACAAGTCACATCATTATAAATATATATGTGTGTGCATATATAACACATGGTTATGCAGCCTTCAGTACATGCTAGGAGCTATTTTAAGGGCTTAAGTATATTATTTCATACTCATAAGAAATCCTCTGAGAAAAGTGCAAATTACCTCCATTTTACAGATAAGAGAATTCTTTTTTTTTTTGGTTTTTTGGTCACACCCGGTGACGCTTAGGGGTTACTCCTGGCTATTCGCTCAGAAGTCTCTCCTGGCAGGCACGGGGGACCATATGGGGAACCGGGGGATCAATTCGAGGTCCGTCCTAGGTTAGCGCAGGCACCTTATCTCCAGCGCCACCGCCCGGCCCCAGATGAGAGAATTCTAATACAGCTGACTTTATTCCAAGCTCCCAGTTTGGGAACTGATATCTGAAAGGGGGTCAAGTTAATGAGGGGGTCTGATTTCTTGGCTCTGTCTGGGAGGCTGCCTAGAGCCTGTGTTGTGTATGTGTCTATATAGTTTCATCAGAACACTATCACTTGTGTCTTGAATTTTCCATATAATTAGGAAGAAAATTCATCTCCCTGTTCCTTTGCAACAAAAATTAGCCCTCACCTATCCTTGAGGAGCAAGGTAAAATTGTATTGATACAGCTCTGTCTAAAATCTACTTAGTTATTAGAGTCCCAATTCTGTTCCCTGATGGACCACGCTTCTGTGTTTATCTCCCCCAAACCTCTGGAAATTGTCAAACTAATTTGCACATCAATATACCTAGTTTTGAAACAAACACAATTGTGCAGCATTCTCCCTTCCATCTGACTGTTAGAAGAACCTTGCTTATTTCTACTAATGACTGCAATCCTGGTGTATTGCTTAATTTTGTAGATTAATGAGTAAGCAATCAAATGTGATTTTAAGTCATGAATATAACAAACATACTATTCATTTATTTTGACAAGTATTTTAATTTATGAGCCTTGGCTACAAATACAGCAGTATGCTTCCTAAAAGAAAAATAATTTTTTTTAAAAGAAGTCTTTATGCTTTGAAGACAAGTGCCACAGATCTCAGATAATAAACCTCGATAGAGAATGATGTCAAAGTTGCCACCTTCTAAAGAATTGATATGTTGAGTGAAAAACAATGAGATCTTCCTATATCATTAACATTTTCAGAGAGAACTTCATTGTTTGTATACAATATTGGGGCACTAATGGTTACACAGAACATTTATAAACAGAACAGGTCAGTGTTGGGCTCCTGTCCCTGAGCCTGTCATCCTAGATTCTAGGGCCTAAAAGCTTAAAATAGGAGTTTAAGCAGTTTTCTGTGATCTGAAGTGGCTTTTTCATTCCAGGACTAAAATTCCCCCCAAGGCCAGGTAAAAGTGGTGTGTGAACTACACATAGCAGGAAGGTCATCACTCCCTGAAAAGTGGCTGGTGATTAATTGGTACTACATTTCATCAGACTGCCGAGGGAACAAACTCTTTAGCACAGACACATTTAGCAAATTGGCCCGAGCCTCGGCTGATTGACCTCATGACAGGTCCAATGATGTTCCTCCTTCTCCTGCATTTCATGACAACTGAGCAACTGGTGGAGAATAGAAAAAGGTCAGCAGGCGGCCTGATTGAAAGGTGTGCCCTGCTTCTCTTCAGTATCCCCGTTACATGCCGATCGTCCCTGTCACGGGTGACACGTCTTTGAAGCTGGTATTTAAAAAAAATTAACACTGCAATTGCAGGTGGGTTTTGCAGTTGAACTCCTTGCATCGGAGTGTCGGGCTAACCTTTGCCTGTCTCTTCTAATTGCACTCTCTCTCCTTAACTAGCGATAATATGGCTAACCCTGCTGGGGTGGGGGTTGACTTTGGGGAACATCTAAATGTCAAGATTTGTAATTATGATCGTGGGTGTATTAAACTCACATCGAATGATGCCTCACTAATTGGGGCCCAAAGACCTAGAGCTTAGGGTCCTTGCTCCCAGCTCCCAACTGTTGAAGAAGCTTCAGTTTGGGTTAGGTCTCTAATTGTAAAAGGTGACCTTTCCCACTTAGTTGCAAATGAATATAACTCTAGTGCAACATCCCTCCCTCCACCCCAACATTTAAACTACACTTCAGAATGATTGTTTTGGCATAATAACTGTAAGGCGTAAAAAAAGAATTTCTTTTTAAATAAAAAATTGAAATGTCTTCTGCATATGCACAATAAAAAGGAAAAAATGGAACAAAAGTTTGGAAGTGGAGGATTTAATGACATTGCAGGGGGTTCGTACCAGTAGCAACACCAGGCATCTAAATTCAGTCTGCGCTCTAAAACTTAGAAATCCAAGGGCTGCTTTTGCTCTTTGCAAGTTTGGCTTTTATAGTTTCCAAGGCAAAAGTAAAAGGGGGAAGCAAGAAAATATGGGGATCACATATCCTTGGGAACCTCCAGGAAATTTTGCGTGGGTGTACGATCAAGAGACAGAGATGCAGTGTTAGAAAATCATCATCAGTAGAAGGACTTCAGAAAAGATCTCATGTCACCTCAAATTCTTGACAACTATTGCATGTTACTGCTTTTCTTACAGCATTCTTTGCTTGTTTTTGTTTGTTTTTGAGGGTTGGAAGGCATGGAGTCATTTTCAGAAATGCTCAAGGCTTTCTCCTATCTGTACTCAGCAATTACTTCTGAAAGGATTAGGGGGGGCCATCATGGGGTTCTGGAGATTGAACCTATTGGATCCACATAGGACTGCACTGTCAGTTGGACCCTACCTTCTCATATTCTTTTCTATAAATTTATATTTAGAACTTAATGTGCATGGAACCAAACTAAAAAATGACTGTTGGTATTTATGTAGGCCTTTTCTGTGAACCATTTTCTCTAATTTTAATAATTAAAAAATCAATTGGGGGCAGATTGATAGCATAATGGGTGGGGCATTTGCCTTGCAAGTGCTCAACCCTGGTTAGGTCCCAGCCATCCAATCAGCCCACCCACCCCCAGTCTGTAGGAGTGATTTTTGAGCACAGAGCCAGGAGTAACCACTGAACACTACTGGTGGTGTGACCCAAAATCCAACAAAAAAAATCAATAAGAGTCATGATGAATATTTAAAAACATATTCAACTATAATGTATATAATCAATCATTCAGGACATATGAAATATAGGCTGTCATATTATAGCACCATTTTTTCATGCCCTTGGAAATCTTCAGATTCAATTATACCCCGTTTTTTTGTTTGTTTGTTTGCTTTGGGACACACCCAGTGATGCTCAGGGGTTACTCCTGGCTATGCGCTCAGAAGTCGCTCCTGGCTTGGGGGACCATATGGGAAACCGGGGGATCGAACCGAGGTCCGTCCTAGGCTAGCGCAGGCAAGGCAGGCACCTTACCTCCAGCACCACCACCCGGCCCCTATACCCCATTTTTAAAAAAATTTCTTGTCTGACTTCTAGAAGATGTAACAATTTTATAAGACACTAATTTCTTCAATGGATATTTATGTTCATATCCTGTGACTTTCTTTTCTGTTATGCCTTTCACATTTTCTTATCAATATATATAACCTCATTTTATTTTAAAATACACATTCATGTTTGGGTTTCATTTTTTCTCACTTTGACCTTTCAATTCTGTTTACGATGTAAAATTTTCCAATGCATGGTATTTCATTTACTTAAAACTCTCTACTAAATCTTCAAAGGTCCCTTATAAATAGGAACTCATCTGGAATCAGCAATACTTTATGATGGGCAAGTTGTAAAACAATGCTCCTTTCATTTAATTTACTACTTTGATAGTCCCTTTTGAGAGACCAGGTAGAAATGTTTGGACTGATGAGGGGGTCTGATTTTTTAAATCATACATTCATATCCTAAGCAAATCAGAAGAATAAAAGCTATTATCAAATTCACATATTAGGTTCTACCATTAGATTTCATAATTTGTGCTTTGCATTGCATTGTTTTGTGAAAATTCTCTACATAAAATTCCACATACACAAATCTACAAAAAATTTTTAAAAAATCACAAAATGGCCCAAAAACCAAAAAAAAATCACAAAATGAATAAAAAAAGAATAAAAGCTATTATCAAATTCACATATTAGGTTCTACCATTAGATTTAATAATCTGTGCTTTGCATTGAATTGTTTTGTGAAAATTCTCTACATAAAATTCCACATACACAAATCTACAAAAAATTTTAAAAAATCACAAAATGTTATTATGTTACTATAACTTCTTTTAATGTTCTATTACTTCTTTCATTGTTTCTTATTATATATTTACTATCCAGCATAATTGTATTTGTTGTTTTTCTGTAAACCACTTCTTTTGCCTCATATTGGTAATGAGAAAAATAATTTAGAAAAAGATAATGTTACTTATATATTGTAAATAAACATATGTTTCTGTAACTTTCTGTAACCCTAGTTATCTTTTATTATTCATTGATATTTGTCATGGATTGGCTGACCTACTACCCCGATAACTACTGTGCTTATAGTCACATATCTTTATAATGTTGTATCATCCAATCTGGTTACAAGTAAATCC
>PVKC010002972.1:0-40838 GCA_004027635.1 Crocidura indochinensis | reverse complement strand
CTTAGGTTACAACTTAAACATTGAAGGCAAAGTACATTTTTATATATCCATGCACAAGTATATTAGTTTAATTTAACCTCAAAAGTTTCAGTGGTTTGTTTTTCTTAAGGGTTAGTCAGGGGAATAGAGTAAAAAACGGTGTTAGAGTGGCATTTGTTTGCATAGGCCCACCAAAATATGAGGGACCTGGAAAAAGAAAGGGAAAAGAAAAAACACCTTGGCCTAAATACAATGAGACCCTACCCCTGAGGATTCCTGGCACAAGACCACCTCTGCGCTCCAGGCAAAAGAGTTTGTCCAATCCAAGTCGCCTGTAGTAGATTGATGCCATCTTTATATCGAAACTTTGTGTTTCTTTTGGTTAGTCTTGTCTTATATTAGGTCTTTCTGTTTTTCTCTTAAGTGTGGGTTTGAGTCTGTAAAGTTTCCGAGCTGTTTTTTGTCTGTGAAACCATGTATTCTTCCATCAAACCAGAAAGTGAGTTTTGCTGGGTAGAGTATTCTAGGTGAAGCATTCATTTCATTCAGTTTTGTCACAATATCTCACCACTGCTTTCTGGCCTTGAGTGTTTCAGGTAACAAGTCTGCTGTAACTCTCAAGGGTGCTCCCTTGAATGTAACTTCCTCTTTTGATCTTGCTGTTTGCAGAATTATGTCTCTATCTGTGGGATTCGTCATTGTGACTAGGATGTGTCTTGGGGTATTTTTTCTGGGGTTTTTTTGGTTGGTACTCTTCGGGCATGCAAGATTTGATCACATATATTCTTTAGTTCTGGAATTTTCTCTTTAATGATGTTCATGACCATTGATTCTTCCTGGAAATTTTCTTCCTGTGTCTGTGGGACTCCAATGATTCTTAAGTTGTTTCTGCTGATCTTATCATAGACTTCTGTTTTCATCTGTTCCCATTCTTTGACTATTTTTTCCATTGTCTGTTCGTTTGTTTTAAGTTTTTTTCCCCAATCTCTCCTGCTGTATGGAGTTGTCATTTATCTCATCTTCCACAGCACCAATTCTATTCTCAGCTTCTTCTACCCTAGTGTTGAGGTCATCCATTTTACCGTTCAATTCATTTACTGAGTTTTTCAGATCTGTTAGTTGACATGTTATTTTGGTTTAGAGTTTTGTGATTTCTGTCATCATATTTTCTTGGTTCTTATTAGTGTTCTGTTCAACTCGGTCCATGGTTTCTTTTAGTATTTTTAGTATCTTCCATATTGCTTTTCTAAAGTCCTTATCTGAGAGATTGATTAGTTCGTTGATCTTTATGTGGTCATCAGAATTGTCATCTTCATTCTCTATGTTTGATGCTGGCCTGCGTTGTTTTCCCATTGTGTCACTAGTATTTTGTGTTTTCCTACGTGTTGCGGTGGTATTCATTGGGTAAATGATGTGCACAGCCACACTCCTCTGGTTCCGCCCTTTCCGGGTGTGTCGATTTGCCTACAAGGGAGTGGATGAGGCCTCTCAAAGGATCAAATCTTGGGCCTAGGCACACAGCAGAGAAGACAGTCCAGAGAGAAATGCTGGGCTTCAGTGATCCAGCACAGTCCTTAGTGTGATTTTTTCTCTTCTTGTTGCGATGATGTTCTTTCCTTAAAAGAGCGAGTTTTTTTTTTTGGAGCCGATTTGGCCCACTCCCACGAGGTCTGGATGACAGGAGAGGATAAATAAGCACAAAGAAAAGACAGGACTCACAGTTCTTCGCAGTCAGCCTCACTAAGCAGGCGTGGATTTGCAGAAATTTCCAGCCTGACATCACAAACAGGGGACCTTGCTTTTGCCAAGTACTCGCTTCTTGCCAGTTTCACTTTAATGAGGTGTTCCTGGGCATTTCTGCCCTAGAATGGGCCTCTGGGAGAGCGAGTTTTTTTTTTGTTTTGGAGCCGGTTTGGCCCACTCCCACGAAGTCCCTACTACAGGAGAGGACAGATAAACACAAAGAAAAGACAGGACTCAGAGTTCTTCGCAGTCAGCCCCACTAGACAGGCGTGGATTCCAAGTCCATCATCTCATATGGTTCCTTATTCCTAAGCATCACCTGGTGTGAGCCCCTCCCCCCAAACACAAACAAAAATTGAAACAACTTTTATGTGACTTTATTAAATATATTCTGTTATGGCAACACCACACTATTGAAATATTTTATAACTTGTACCTATTGAATCTCTTTTATTTATTTATTTATTTATCTATTCATTTTTTTGTTTTTTGGCCACACCCAGTGACACTCAGGAATTACTCCTGGCTATGCACTTAGAAGTTCAAAAATTGCTCCTGGATGGGACACGGGGGTATCATGCCACAGTCTGTCCTAGGTCAGACACATTTCTGCACCATAGCTCTGCCCCCCAATTGAATATCTTGATTATTTCACACCTCTTGAATTGCACATTATGCTATCAATATTGTCTTATAAGAATTTGTCTCTGTGTGTCTGTACATAGTGTGAATCATCTCTATTAGTCATTTTGTCATTTACTTTAGAATAACACTGTTATAGTGAGAATTGCAATTTATTGTTTAACTAGATTCCTTAATTGAATCACCTGAGATAAAGTTAAAAAGTTGTTCACGATGGTGTTTTAGTGATACAATGTCCAACACCCATCACCAAAGCACATTTTCCTACCACCCACCCTTCCCCCTTGCTCTCCTTTTCCTGCCACTATGGCAGCCATTTTCTTTTCTCTATTTCTCTCTCTCTCTTAGACAATGATTCGCAATATTATAACTGCAGTGGTATTATGCATATCACTTTATCTACTTTTATCACTTCATTCTTATAGTTGACAACGTTGATCAGAGTATATTTGTTTCTAGGTAACTGGGAGCAAGATTAAGAAAGAATAAAGAAGGAATAGAAGAGTACAATAATGAGAAAAGTTGTGAAAATTACTGTATCTCACAATGAGACCATTGTTAGACATTGAGTCATTTTTAGAATGTTTATTATTTTTTTTACTGGTTGTCCTTTCTATTACTTCATTTGTTTCTGAACATTTGGTGACTTAAGTTACACACTGCTGTCTAACTTGGTGTGTTTCCTAAGCAGAACATTTTTCTACGAAATGGTTATGTTGCATGGCTGCAAATGCAGACACATGATCCAGGAATTCCAAGCACACTATCACTGTGGATTTTGTGGGAAGTATTTGAAGCTACCAAGTTTTATGAAAGTATAGTACAAGGACATAGAGGGGACGGTGCACATGTCATTATAAAAATATTCATGATAATATCAGCCCAAATATTGGTATATCTGGATTTTTGATCAGATTTGTGTCTTTACACAGAGCCAGAGTGGAATATTGAAGCAGATCCATTTGATAAGATGCCATTGTGGATGATGTGTGCAGCTGGCAAAGCTTCGACTGGGCAGGGACTTGATCTGCCCTCTTTTCCTGAGATGGTCAACTTTCAGCTGTGTGGCTACTGTACCTTTAAATTTTAACAGCTTGGTTTACAGAATATTTGAGAATAGAATGAGACTATAGAGATGACTGGGTGCAGGCATGGTGACTGTGTTTGTGGGCATCCACCCCAGCCTCTTTAAGGGATGTGTTTGCTAAAAGATTGTTTTCCAACATTTGACTTCGAATCTGTGTTTGCTCTGACTATTCAAATATGTTTCTTTCAGGCAGCAGAATGTTGATTCAGTTTTTTGATCCATTTTTCCAATCTGTCTCTTAACTGGTGCATTTAATTCATTCACCTTGAGAGAGATTATTGTGCTGAGATTTTGCCCATCTTTTTGGAGTGTGTTTGTGGGGTTTGTTTTGCCTTAAAGTACCCGCTTCAGTTTTTCTTTTAAAGCTGATTTTTACTCTGCAAAGTTCCTGAGCTGTTGTTTATCCACGAATCTGCCTATCCTTCATTCAAATCTAAGTGAGCGTCTGATTGGATGAAGAAGTATTCTTGGTGAGGCATTTATTTGATTTTTTTTCTCTATATTCCATAACTGTCTGCAGATCTGAAGATTTGTTTGCTATCAATCAGCTGTAAATCTTAATGATGCTTCTTTGCATGTAATTTACTTTTTTGATCTGTTTGCTTTCAGTATTCTCTATCTCTGGTTTTCATCATAGTGACTAGGTTGTGTCTGGTGGAGTTTTTAGTTAGCTCTCTTTTAGCTAATACTCTGGTCGTCCACACTGTGAGTGTGTGCACTCCTGCTCTGGGAACTTCTCTGAAATGCTGTTTTAAATGTTAATTTTTTTATAGTTTTTTTTTTCCTGGTTATCTGCGACCCTCGTGAAATCTCATGCTGTTTCTATTTAATTTATCCTGATGTTCTGTTGTCATCTGTTTGTTTATGTTGAGCTTGTTTTTCCATCTTCTGTTAATTTACTTCAATACTCTTTTTTTTTATCTTCTGCTGTTATCTGGAGGTGTTTTGCAGACTCTCTTTTAGCTCATTGATTCTGTCTTCAACAGCTGTTATTCTGCTGATGTACTCATCTAGTGAATCTTTTTATTTCACCTACCTATTTTTTTAGTTCTATCATTTATGTTTGAAGTTTTCTCAAATTTCAATATTTTCTCAATTCTGCTCCCATATCCTTTTGAGTTTTTTAAATTGTCAGTTCCAAAATTCTTTTGAGTTTATTGAACAACATCAACATTCTACCTCTAAAGTTTATTAGACAATCTATATAGATGTTATATACTAATTGTGTCTTCAGAACTACCATCTCATTCACTAAGCATGGTGGAGTTCTGTGCAGCTACCCCATTGTGATATTTGCAGTTTGGTGGTGTTTTTAATGTGCTGCACTGTGGCTCATGAACCGAATGAAATGTGTTGCCATGGAATAAAGAGGAATACCTTTACTCTTCTTGGAGCACCTTTACTGGGTGTAAATTTGGTTTATCTGAGTCACAAAGAGGTACTTATTCCTCTCTGCCTGTTCAATGGAACTGGTGGCTAGGCAGAGTCCAAATAGAATGGTTGAAGGAACCTTCCCTTTTTTTCTCATGCTTCTCTTTCCCTAGGGGCACACTATCTGGGAATTAAATATCTTTTCTGTGTCATAAAGAGATGCAGCTGCCAACCTGCCCGTCTTCCTCAGTTTCTTGGCACTATGTGAAAATTACAATTTATTTGAATATTGTATATGTCAAAATTCCCTGTCTGTTTTTGGGCACATGATTTTCCTAACTGGTTAGAAAGAAAATTGTTTCAACCTCAAATGAAAACTGTATGGAGATGTTTCAAAACATTAAAAACATGACTTCCAAATGACCCAGAAATTTCAATATTCAGCAATGCTCATCAACATAACATTAATCTTAAGGGATATGCACCCTCCCTTGATTTATTACAGTGCTATTAACTATATGTCAATTTTTCCTTCCCAAATAGTCTTAAATGCCTGGATGTTGTCCTAAAAGTAGATAAAAAAAGATAATAGTGACAAATTTATATGGAAAACTGTATAGTTTACTGTGCCAATTTTTAATTTACTTTTTACAAAATGACATTATTTGAAATATATTGCTTTCTATGATGACATCTTATGTGATCAATTTTCATTTTAGGAGATCTCAGTATATAACCTAAAAAGAGAAAAATGAAAAATTATATAATTTTATCAAAATTACTTCATTCTTATTCATAGGCATATATAACACTATTTCTTCTTTGTCATGCTGATATAAAGATAGGTATGACCCAGAGCAAGAAGGCATGTGTCTTTCATACAACCAACACAGGTTTAATCCTGACATTTCATATGTTGCCTGGAACCATCAGGAGTGATCCATGGGTACAGAGTCAAGAGTAATTCCTAAGAACTGCCAGGGTGTTTCCTAAAAAAAGAAAATTATGTATGTGTATATATATATATATATATATATATATATATATATATATATATATATATTTAATTTTGTTTTAATTTGGCAATAGCAATGCAAGGCATGTGCTTCAATGATAAACCATATTCCTGGGTTTTTCATTTTAATTATCGTTTTGTTTTAAAACATTTAAAAAAGTACAGAGAAAAGATTCAGAAACTTGTATACTTCCATTTTAAAGTAATTCCAATAGACATATTTACCTCTTAACTAATAGTTGCTTTGTGTATGATGCTTTCTCAGACCCAAGACCCTCCATTCATAACAGTTATAACATTTTTATTAAAAATAAGTCTATCATATTACTCTCTCACACATCTTTAAGCTATTCTTAGCATTTTTTCTACCAGTATATGTCTTCAGGAGCTGACTTTCATAAATTGGATTCATTGACTTCTCCCACAGCTTCCAGAATTAACTCAGCAGTCAACCTTATGGGAAGGTTAGCTTATGGGAAAGAAATTGTTTTTTTGGTTTTTGGTTTTTTTTTTCTCTAAAATACTCAATTTTTTCCCTAGGACTATAAGAAAGCAGAAGATTGAATTATATCCTCCGTCTCTATGAACATGATTGATGATTTTGTTAATATTACATTATCCCTGAGAACATATTATAGAATATATGATCTAAGAGTTAGGTGTAGCCTGTTCAAAAAGAAATGATACCAGTCATTTTTACTGATACAGCTTTACTTTCTGAGCAAAGTTTTAATTTTTATCTTCACAAACTTATAAGGCTGGTGTCTTTCATACTGAACAAATCTACTCTGTTCTTCCTGCATCTGTGGACAAATTCACACCAACCTCTTGCTGTGACTTAGCCTCTGCTCCTCTTAAGTGACTTTATTAGTTCATGTGTTGCACACAGATCTCTAAGAAAATGCTAGTTTGAGGAAAGGCAAATCACATCTTCAAGCCAAAATGTTTCCTTGGTAAACAGGAAATGAGAGCCCTGTAAATACTGGTGAAATGAAATACAACAGCAAATAAACAGATCAGTAGAATTAGAATTTTGTGAGTTAGAATTTATGGTCATTCAATTATTCCGGGGCTCCCTTCTGTTATATTTAATTTGATTCTACAAAACACTCACAGCTGAAGTATAATTCTAAAATGTTTTACTTGAATATTTATACCAAAGGCCAAACATACATAACTAATTCTTTTTACATGATGGTGCTTTGTAACGAGCTGTCGCTATAGAATTTATTGCATATAAACTCTATAGAATTGATTGCTACAACAATCTTCTTAATACAAAACAAATCTTAAGTGTTATTTTTGTCAAAATTCCATACATGTAAATTTACTTTCTTATACCTTATATTAAATGCAAGATATAAAGTAGATGCTATCTAATTTTCTAAATTATTCAAGTATTTTCATATTAAGTCACGGAGTAAGAATATCATGTCTTTTATAAATGTAGACATTATAAAATAAAGATTGATTTTTATAAAATTGTATATATTCTCATGCTGGTTTTCCCTGAGGTTTTCAATTATTGGTTCTTTTCCTATATATTCTCTGAGATTTTTGGCTCCAATGTACAGCATTGAAAAGACAGATAAAACACTGTTTTCATATTTAGTTTGCCAATTTAGATATTTAAATTACAAACTTTTTTCCAAAATATAAAATGGTATAATCATGATATCAGACATATTTTTGTTCTCAAATTTTCCATTATTTATGCAAACATAAATAAAGAATATTTTCACTAGAATAAAAATTAAAGATAACAATATCTTCTTCTGTTAAATTAATTCAAAAATGAAGATAGCACTATGTGAAGTACCCTGAGTTAGTTGTCCTGGTTTCTGAAACAGAGAAAGGTCATTTGGGCATATTCTGCTTTATGCGTATAGTTCCCTGTTCTTGAGTCTAAGTTCTGCTCTCTGTGACATAATTCAAGATCCAAAAAAGAAAGAAGCCACCAAAGGCATCTAATCATACTACCTAAGGATAAGTTTACATCTCCCCATTCTGGACTTCTCTGTGAAAACCCTATATAAATTGGTAATGGAATCAAGCTTTGCTTTCCTTTATTTGAATTATATGGTCCTGTCCTTTGACTCTGGACCCTAACACATACGGTCAACTTAAAGGAAAAATATTAGAATGTTAAATAAATAATAATTATGCAATTATAGAAAAATAACAGATCAAAATATTTAAAAATTAAAATTCAGTACTTTGAAGAAAATAAATTTACACTGGGAAAACATGTTATAGTAGTTAATGAATGGTAGAGCCACAGTGATATTATAGCAAAATGGGTGTGCTTGTCTGATATGTGGCCAATTTAGGTTTGATATCCAGCACCACATTTGGTCTGCATAGGTCTCTGGGATTGAACCCTGAGCAGAGAAGTAGAACACCTAACTGCCATTGGTGTTAACCACAAGACAAAACTCAAAAATTTAATGAGTGGTAAAAAGTGCAACTTTTTGATCCAACTATAAACGGTAATGAAAGATATTTTAAAAATATCAAGAGCATCAAATGGATATTCATATAAATCACCATATATGAAAGAGTAGAAAAATGCTACCTTCTACAATTTTATAAATCAATAATAAGTCAAAAGTTTTAAATAGATTAGGATTTACCAAAGAGACTAGATCTGTTCTTTATGTGAGTTAGTGTTCAGGTATGTTGCTGGTAACATTGAAAGTATGAAGACACTAGATAAATAAGCAAATTGTTTTTTGCTACTTTATTTGTGGGAACACACCATCATAGCCTAGATCTACTAAAACTCTGCTTTAGAATACACTAGCAATGCTTGACAAAACATATTGATACTGGGCATCAAGATCAATCAGTGACAGTACATCAAGAGCTTCCAATTTAAACCAAAACTTCCTTTGAAAAGCTATAATCTATAAAATTTACTAGAGATAAAAATAAGATTACTATTAATATGCCTTAAAAGTTTGCATGTTAAAGATAACTAATAGTTAATGGATGGCATATTAGTTAATTAAATGAATACGTGAATAAAAACACATTAAAGTTCCTAAGATAGGTGACAGTGCAATACAATTTTTATCATTTCTTTTAAAATATGAACAATTATTTATATTCCTAAATGACAAATTATAATCTAGAAAATTAAATAATTTTGAGAGGAAGTATACTCATCAGTCATCATTTTAGAATTACTGGGGCCGAGAGATAGCAGAGCGGGTAAGGCCTTGCATGCCTCTGACCCAGGACAGACCTGGTTCGATTCCTGGCATCCCATATGGTCCAGCGAGCTTGCCAGGAGCTACCTTCTGAGCACAGAGCCTGGAGTAACACCTAAGAATCTCCAGGTGTGAGCCAGAAACCAATCAATCAACCAATCACTAAACCTTAAAAAGAGAAATATAATAATTTTAGAATTATTTATTGAAGACCTAAGAATAAAAACAACATAGAAATTTTCTATAATTTCCAAACCAAGAAATATAAATCTTATCCAAACTGACAATAAAATACTAAAAAAATCATAAAACATTGATAAGTAATGTTGTTTAAAGTGGCTTGAAGTTAACTGCAAACCTAGATGTAGATCTAGACAATTTTTTAAAGTTCTCAAATTTAATATATTAAATACAAAATGAAAGTCCTCTGATAAAGAATGGTCTAAATTAAAGACAGTAATATAGAAATACAATTGTAAATTTTTCACTCTACTTATCCTTTTCTTTTTCTTTTTCTTTTTTTGGTTTTGGGGTCACACCCGGCAGCACTCATGGGTTACTCCTGGCATTATGCTCAGAAATCACTCCTGGCAGGCTCAGGGGACCATATGGGATGCCAGGATTCGAACTACCGTCCTTCTGCTTGAAAGGCAAACACCTTAGCTCCATGCTATCTCTCTGGCCCCTAGTTACCCTTTTCTAACATTCAAAAAAGATGCCTGCTGTATAAATACAGAAAGAAAGGAAATAAAATTTCATCACCTTGCCTAAGGTAAATGTTCTGTGGAGAGTTCATTTTATTGTGCATAATATGTTTAGAAATAAAGTTCTACCTATGTTTCTTAGAAGCAGTAGACTTTAATATCCTAGAAACTTCCTGTAATAGTGATTAAAGAAGCAAAAATAGTATTCAACAGAAAATCTCTCATACAAGAACAAAAATAATCATAAATAGGTTAAAGATTTTAACTAATTTATATGAAAACAATTATTTTCTTAAGTTAAAGATTTCCATAATATATTTTAAATTATATAATCGCAAAGATTTTTATAGTGAATGATCTATTTAAATGACACTATGAAAATACATTTCAGAAAAACTGTAATTATACTAATTTAATTAAAGCAACAAAAGAAAAGATACAGAAAAAATAATGGAAAGAATAGAGCAAAAAATAAAGGAAACAAAATAAACTCTAGAATATTAGTAAATTTTGTAGTGTAAATTTATATGAAAAGTTTTAGATATAATTTGCATGTAACACTATATTTGTTTTAGTTCTAGCAAAATGCTTTTTATTATACACTAAAAATTGAATACCATAACTCCAGTTACAATCTGTCTCTATATACAACTGATTTTTAGAATTTAGTCCTTTTTCAAATATACCCTGAAATTAAATTGATTATAGTCACTTAGCTAGATATTACAATTTCAGTACTTGTTTATTTTTTTAGACATTTACAAGTTGTTTTTTATAAAAATATATAAAATCCCAATGCATTTAATTTATATTCTTTGATCAATATTTAGCTATACAATGTTTTCAAAAACAATTTAAAAATACATAACTTATTTTTGATATTCAACATTATCTGTTGATATTCCCATAACTTTCCATATGATTCTAGAGAAAAATTTTTTTTGTTTTTTTTTGGGGGGGGCCCACACCCATTTGATGCTCTGGAGTTACTCCTGGCTAAGCGCTCAGAAATTGCCCCTGGCTTGTGGGGGACCATATGGAACTTGTGGGGATCGTACCGCAGTTGTTCCTTGGCTAGCGCTTGCAAGGCAGACACCTTACCTTCTAGAGTAAAATTTGATTTTTTAATAATTATATTAACATTATCCCTCATTAGTTAATAGGAATAATTTTCAGGGAACAAAAACATTTTCTTTGTGTTAAAGTTGTCATTGTTAGTGTTTAATGGAAGAAGGCAGCAAAAACTATTTTATTCTATTTAAATGTTAATTCTCAGGAAAATCAAGTTTACTTTGTGAATTTATAGCAATAAAAATATTAATAGGAATTCGAAATTTATGAGTTGTAGACTCTACTTAATTCTCTCAAATTTATGATAATATTTTCAAATTACCTGAGTACTTGATTATAAAATTTCAGCCTCTTAAGTAGTAAAATCTTCATTGAAGATTTATATATATGTCAACATAAAAATTTTAAAATGATGACTCTCACTGAAAAATCAAAGTACTATTTAATGGGCAGGAGAAATAGCATGGAGGTAAGGCATTTGAGGATGATGGTTCGAATCCCGGCATCCCATATGGTCCCCTGAGCCTGCCAGGAGCGATTTCTGAGCATAGATAGAGCCAGGAGTAATGTCTGAGTGCTGCCAGGTGTGATTCAAAAACTATCACTCCCCCCCAAAAAAAAAAGTAAAAAAATATTATTTAATGTTAAAAAATAACAACATTGGTTGTGGGAATACCGATTCAATGTCACTATGTACCTGAAATACTACTGTGAATGATTTGTAATCCACTTTGGTCAAATAAAAATTATTAATAAAAAATTAAAAAATAATGATTTCAAAAATAGTATCCTAATTCTTAAAAATTAATCTGTTATTTTGCATTCTACTTATATGTAAAGTAATTTATGAATATTTAAGGTAAAGTTTATTTATGGACAGGCGAGATAGTACAGCTTGTAAAGTGCTTGCCTTGTATTTGGCAGAGATAGGTTGGTCCCAGTATTCCCATTAAGTCCCCAAGCTTGCCAGATTCAAGAGTAAGTCCAGAGAAATATTGGTTGCATCTTCAAAGAAAAAACTTGCTCAATGTATTTTATAAAGTGTTTTATTTGAAAAAAAAAAGAGGCCATAATGAGTTACATTGATCATGTTGCTCAATGATCCAGTAAATTTTATAACTTCAATAGAAACATTCACTTAATTCATAATTATCATCTTAATGATAATGTAATTCATTACATATTAATGTAATGATAATTCTTTACAATATTCATGATAGTGGTTAATTCTCTATTTTTTTCAATAAAATTTAAAATACATTTAGATTGTACTTGATGGAAATTAAAGTTGTATTTGTGAACCTCCAAATGAGGGGGGATGCACAGTATCTTCTATTCATTAATAACTCATTTGCTATATCTGTTAATGACTTGCTATAAAGCAATTTTCAGCTGATAGGTTTTCAGCTGATAAGCAATTTCTAGCTGATCTTGTCTTATAGGATCTGGCGACAGCATATTTTATATATATGTTTTTTATTGTTTAGGGCTTTCAAAATTAGTTCTAGAAATATAAAAAAATAGAAGTATATTTTGTCAACCATTTTTGCATTGAAAGCTCTGAATTATTACTTTGATGAGGATTTCAAAGTAATTGAAATTCTACAGAAGTAAGTCATTGTAAGCCTATGGACCTGGATAATTACGCATGCTGTTAGTACAGAAATGAGTGAATAGTAGGACTGAGCCTGTGTCAATTTAGTCAGTGTTGCAAGTCAAGACCAAATAACTGGGACATAATTATCTCTAAATGCTATTAGCACTTTCTAACAAAAACCTCTGCATACACTGAAATTGCAATTCTAAGGAATAATAATTTATATTATTATAATAATGATATAATGATAATTGATGTCAGCTTATGGATTACATGATTGATGAATGTGAAAATAGTATTTAGTTTCACGTAGAATACTGTTATTAAAAAGATGGGTTGCATATGCCACCTCCTTTTTCATTATTTGACTCTTTTAAACGTTCGTTGTTACTGTATTCTTTGTAAATTCAAGTATCTATATTTTTAGTTGATGTTTGGTTGTGATTAAAAGAAAAAAATCCTTGGGACCTGACATAAAGCACAGCGGTAGGGCATTTGCCTTGCACACAGCCAATGCAGGGCAGTGATTCAAATCCCATCATCCATTATGGTCCCCCGTGCCTGCCAGGAACGATTTCTGAGCCCAGGTCAGGAGTAACCCCTGGGCGCCACCATGTGTGACACCCCCACACCCCCCAAATAAAAATTCAACAAACTAGTATTCTGAGAGTAGAGTTTCTGGCTCATAATCTGTGAAAGGCGTGTGTGTGCATGTGTGTGTGTGTGTGTGTGTGTGTGTGTGTGTGTGTGTGTGTGTGTGCGTGTTCTATTTCCTTATGACATTTTTCCCATGATTTCAACGTTTTGGGGCTCTGTGAGTATGATAATAATGATCACTTTGTCTTTGTAGACCCTGGAACTTAATACAACAGCAGAGGAGATCTTACTATGCGTGAATCGACAAATTAAAAGAAATTTTTTGGACAAATCTTATGAATCTTCTTTTGGCTTTAAATAAGTTAAAATTTTAACTTCCAATTGTGTAATTTATATATTTAGATTGTTGAACTTAAGGAAAATCTTACTATTTTAAATTAATGTGTCTTGAAGAAGTTTTAAATTTTAGCCATTCAAGAATAGGTAAATAACTGGGGCAAGGATAATGAGAGTCAGATATTTCCACTGATTAAATTTAGGAAGAGGTATTTTAATTGTATAGGAAGAAATAGACCTAATTATAAAAATAATGTTATGGATGTGACTAAAAGTAATCAAGAGACAAGAAATAATAAATTCTCCTTAATGCTTGCCTTTAATTCATTTAGGTATTTAGTTTAGAAATTGTTTTATTAAAATGCACATATTGGATAAACTATTCATTTTCTGAATTAATATTAAAGTTTTACTTAATTCAAATGCTTCTTGAGATACTATATATATATACATATATATATATAATTAGTTGAACTGAAGTTAAGTTTTCCAAAATGTAGATCTGCAAATTATATGAAGATTGTACTGATGATAACTACACATAGGAGATAAGAATGACAATTTTAGGGAAAACATATTTTTCAAAAATTAATATATATCAAAAATCTGGAGGCAAATAATCACCAGTCTATCACGTTTGGGGCATTTATTTATTCAATTTTTTGTTACCTACTGTATGACAGGAATTGAAGAATGCCCAGAGCAGAGTAGATAAGAGACACAGAATCCAGAGAAGTCTCCAAGACTGATAAGAATTTTCCTCCTCTTACACTTGAAAGGTCATTTGAATGGTAACTGAACAGGAAAAATTAGTGCTCTGGTAGCAGGCTTTGGATTATTTAAACATCATGGAGAACATAACATAGACATTGTAGCTTACTATACATCTAGCTTGTTGATAGATCCAGTGTGGTACTTGAGCTCTGTTTATGGAAATATAATATATATAATATAACTGTATAATATAATTGTACAGTTGTAATTATATCATACTTATGTCATATAATTATAATATAAATGTATATGTCATACTATAGAATTATACATTAATATACTACATATGTATAATTATACCATATAACATGATAATATTTAATTACGTGTCATAATTATAATATAGTTGAATAATATAAATATACATGTAATATATAATTATATAATGACATATTTTTAATATTATAGAATAATATTTATGATAAAATTATACATATATAATATAGCACAGCAATAGAACGCTTGCTTTGCATGCAGCTAACCCAGGATAGACCACGGTTTCATCCCGGGTGTCCTGTATGGTCCCTCAAGCCAGGAACATATCTGAGAAAATAGCCCTGAGCATCACAGGGTGTGGCCCCAAAACCCAAAAAATAAAATTATACATATATAATATAAGTATAAGTGTAATGATTAAAGTAAACTTACAAATATTATATGGAGAAATGGAGAAAAGAGTGATAGAAATAAAAACAAATAAGATGCACTTGTCCACTTGATTGGAGCGGTAGAGAAAACTTTCTTGAGAAGGTAAAATTTATTTTGTACTTGCAAGAGGTAAAAGTAGTCACCTCTCTCAGAAATCAGAGGAAGCACATTTTTGACAAGGTGATGGGTAAAGAAACTCATTAGAATCGAATCCACTGTCATTTAGGTCAGAAGATGATGTGATGGACAGACAGAAATGATGGAGAGGGATTTAGAAACATTTAGCAACACGATGGTAATACTCTTCTCATCTTATAAAGCTCTAAAGAGAGTCTGAATCAACTCTAAGATAATGTGAATAGCCATTCATAAATGGGAAAGCATACTTTTATAACAGTATCTTGACTGCTATGATGTAAATGAGTCAGAAAGACATATTTGTAGAAGATATAAAAACTTTATTGGGGTCCGGGAGATAGCATGGAGGTAAGGCGTTTGCCTTTCATGCAAAAGGTCATAGGTTCGAATCCCGGTGCCCCATATGGTCCCCCGTGCCTGTCAGGAGCAATTTTTGAGCATGGAGCCAGGAGTAACCCCTGAGCACTGCCGGGTGTGACCCAAAAACCAAAAACAAACAAACAAACAAACAAACAAACTTTATCGCCATTTATTCAGACAAGGAATATTTATCTATTATATTATTCATCTATCCTATTATATTTTATATTATTATATTATAAATTATAATCTATAATAATATAATAATATTATATTCTATTATTTTTCTATCATATTATATTTTAATTTTAGATATTATTCTAGGTGATACTTTAATTCTAAATATTATTCTAGTTGTTATTTTAATTCTAGATAGCAGACATGGAAAGGTCACTTGAACAATAACAAAAAAAATAGAGCAAAAGTATCTCCTATCCTTTGGAATTCAGTATGCACACGTTGTGAAACCTGAATAAAAGCTTTCATGCACAGTATTTGCAGTTCAAAAGCAGCTAAAATGGAAGGGAGAATGAGAGCAAGAGAAAGAAATGGGATAGTGAAAACAGGTACTTGTCTGTGTGAAGTAATCAAAATGCTTTTACTGCTTACTACAGTGTCTGGAAGTTAGCAGTGTTGTTCTGCGAGTCCAGTGAGCCTTTGCAATTCAGCCAATCCTATGGGACATTTATATGGAACATCACTGGATCAGAAAATGTTCCAAATATCAAATATTCTGAGTTTGTGGTAAGGTAAACTTATTCCCTTTTCTGTGATGTTTGTGGTAAACAAAGACTTGAACTCAAAAATAGGGGAGGGAATATAGAGTATCATATAAGAGGAACCGTGCATAGCTTCCAGACATAGGTACATTCCAGTAGAGATATGATAAGGGGTGTGAAATTTTCTATCCAGAAGGAGCAGACAGAAGCCAAGGAGGCATGCACTTGGCAATGTTGGAGAGCTGCTCAAAATAAAATCTCAGATAATTATCCTTTGGAAAATCTTAGAGACCAGATTGTCATTGATTTCCCTAGTTAAATTAAAAGTGGTTTGATGGCTTTTCATATCAAAGGCATCCTTTAAAAGCATAGTTTCTGAAACTCTCACCATTCATTTGATAAGCTTAAAAGAGTATTATAGACCAGTGCAATCTCATGAAATTTTTTTTGTTTATATCTATCTAGCATCATATTTGCTAATTCTGAGCAATGCTTTCTATGAATAAAGGTTCAAAATCACAGAATTAATCTATATTTAGTTAAGTCATAAATTATGTATATATGGAGGGAAATAAACTTTTTCAAGAATGACAAGCAGAAATAGTATTTGTAAAGAATCATATTTTCTAATGCCAAGGTTATTCTTGAATGTGATGTGTTGTTATTCTTTCACTTAAAGCAAAAAAACCTTTCAGGTCTTATGAAATACAAATTTTGTCTTTTGAATAAGAAAAAATGCTTACTAATCATTTTAAGATCACATCAAAAAGCAAGAACTGTAAGGAAATAGGTAATTGACCAGCACAAAGTTCCAGAGTACTAAGAAAATTATCTAAACAAAATTTTATATAGCTGATGTTAAAACATGTATTCAGTGTTAAAATATAATCTCTTAATCTAGCCTTCCCAAAATAATATCATAGCCATAGTGCTAAGTGTAGATAATATAACTAGATAACTTTATTGAAGATGTTAATCTCACACAGAAAAGCATGGCAATTATTTTTATTGCCTCGAGAACTTCTTTTTTCCATGGTAAGAAATATAGTTGATAGGAATAGAGAAGAGCCAAAGAGAAGATCTAAGAGATTATATTTGTCATTTTTTAGTTAACACATTCCTTGCGATTGTGTTTTATTACTGTTTTGAAAGAATGATTTATTAGTAAAAGTTACTTTTCAGGAGTCAGAGTAGTAGGGTGTTTGCCTTTCATGGAGTTGATCCAGGACGGACCTGGGTTTGATCTCTGGCATTCCATCTAGTTCCCCAAGCCAGGAGCGATTTCTTTTTTGTTTTGTTATTTTTTGTTTTGTTTTGTTTTGTTTTTTTTGGACCACACCCGTTTGATGCTCAGAGGTTACTCCTGGCTAAGGGCTTAGATATCGGCCCTGAATTGTGGGGGGAACATATGGGACGCTGGAGGATTGAACCGTGGTCCTTCCTTGGCTAGCGCTTGCAAGGCAGGCACCTTACATCTAGTGCCACCTCTCCGGCCCCCAGGAGAAATTTCTGAGCACATAGCCAGGAATAACACCTGAGCATCACTGGGTGTGACCCAAAAACAACAAAAATTTTTTTTCAGTAGTAATTGTAAACTAAGTGTTTAAACACTGCTTGTGCTTACTCTGCATAGGATTGAACATCCCATACTCCATTCTGTGTGTGTGTGTGGTGTATGCATGGAGATGCACACACTTCCTTTTCTCTAGATTTCAAGAGAGATGCACTCAAGAATGAATTACTCTAAGAAATGTTTTCATGAACTTAGACCAACGTTTTCTTGGGGGGACTTTATAAAAATCTGATGGATTCATCTCTTAATGTTCCTCTCAACCTTACAACAAGATGACATATACAGGAATAAACTATAGAAAGTAAGTTTGTTTTGTAGCTTGGAGCATTTTATGAACAGAATTTCTCTGACTTTCAAGTTCTTGGTCCTGACGCTCAGATTTATTTTGTCTATTTTTCCACACCAATTCAAACCATTTTATGTATCAGAAAATCAGTGGCCAAGACTTTCAACATTGTCAAGAGATGCTCTTTAAACTCTATTGTTTGGCTTCTTTGTGTAACTCTGAATCCTACATAGAACTCAAATCTAATTGCAGCACCGTAAGTTGTGGTACCTATTTACAATGATTCACACATGAATGTGTCTATCCAGTTTTTCATGAAATATTTGAATTAGTGTATTCACCTGAGTCTCACAGTAAGAGGGTAGGAATAATTCAGGAATACAGGCAGTTCCTTAAACAAAAATGATGTTCTAGTTTTTAATATTATAGTTGAGAATATTCTACTTTCTAAGCTTCAATGTGTTTGGGTATTCTAGTTCTCTTTCTTTAATTTAAAGATTTTGTGCAGATTTTGTGTATCGACTTTGACCAAATAGAAATGGAATTTCATCCAGAAATTTTCTTTTTTAAAGTATTGTTATAGTCACTGTAATTTAGAATTTTATAATACTGTCAATAATGAATAAAATTTCATGAATAAAATATTTCCACTCCTTGAGCCCCCAAGAATGTCCTTTTCTTCATGATTGTCTGTGGAAAGCCCCATTTCACTTCACTTTCTTCCTCAATATCCCTTTCCTTGTCACTAATTCACTAACTAGAATCTGAGCAAATTAGGAGACCACTCATTCACAGATTTTATTGATTGTATCCCAGCTTTTATCTTACTGTGCTTCTGTGTGTCTACTTGTGAGCATGATCATTCTGTATCTGTCTCTTCCTGACTTCAACATAATATTCTCCACTTGTGTTCACATAATGGCAAATTGCATGCTTTTGCATTTTATTCAGCAGAGTAGTATCTCTTTTATATATGTCCTATATTTCCTTAGACATCATCTGCTATTAGATACTTGTTGCTCAGAAATGTTCATTCCTCTATTTTATTCTGTAGCTGAATATGTCATGTATACATTCAATATGTTCCTTCCAGACCCTTATGAAATATTTGAATCCTCTTTATAAATGAGAACCAAATGAATTTTTTATAATTTGTTTGAATTTCACAAGTGCTAATACATTCTTAATTTTCATTGATTTTAATATAACGAAACTTAAAAAAGAAAATTTCTATATGAAATTACATTTCTACATATACATGACATATATATTTATATGTGACACTGAATAATCAAATAAATATCTTGCAACTAAATTACTTCAAATATGTGGGGATATAATTTTATCCCTTCCACCACCTTTCATCTCTTGAACTCCCTTGACTAATTTTTTCCCACATCACTTTTTTATTTCTAATATTTATCTATAATGAAGTTTAATTTATGAATAATCACATTCAGATATCAACATCAAACACTAATTATAAATTAAGATAATTATGACAATACTTTATAATGGAAGGCATGCTAATGTGTCCCTCTCAAAATATCTCTTTCAATTTAGTATTTGACTACATGTAATTGGAGACAAGGAGAGTGATTCCATGAATAAGGAAGAATGATCGATTTACATTAGTGGTATTGAATGAGTCTTATCTCTCAGGCTCAAATTGTTCAACAGCAAGCACTGAAAAGCATATCATGTCTCTCCAAATTTCTAGAAATACCTTAGCAAGTTTTGATTTTCTATTTAAAAATTGCTAGTAAAAAATATTTCCTTCTGAGTGAACTTCTAATATTAAATCAATTGTACATTTCCATTATCAGTTACTAGTTCAGTCCCAAACACTGAGTCTTTATTAAGACACATCTCCAGTGGTACTAGGATAGGATGATCAAGGTCAATACATAGCTTGGTCTTTAGGATGTGCCTGATGTTTGGCAGAGTACTACTCGGAGCCACCAGACATACCAGTGGTTCAAATGTCATCAATCATCAAACCAATGATCCCAAACTAAGCATGTATAAGACTCCAAGTTCTTTAGTATATTTATAATCTTAAGTTTGTAGACCTTTGGTTAAAATCAGGACACTGTATTATTTATCATATTTTCTTCATATATAGACAACCAAGACCCTAGAATTTTTTTCTCAAATCTTTTCCTTTTATATTATCATATAAATTATGGAATATATCTGTTTTGTACTTTTTTCATAACTGCACACACCCATCTTCCTCTCTGCTTTTAACATTTTTATCTGGGACATTTTCCCTCTCTCTGATTCTAAGTTATATGAGTCTTACTGATGAAAATGGTAAGTTTCCAGATAAATACTTCTTTTATATTCTTTATTAGAAGATCTCAAGCACCTGAGACAAATACTTATTATTCTGAGTTTACTCATGGAATAAAAATTTAAATCGCATTAACCTTTGGCAGCTGAAAGGTTTTTCCAGATAGTATTCTTTTATAGTCCAAAGTTCTAGCTTTCTTTGGAAGCAAAGATAAAAATGCCACCTGAATTGCAAGGTTTCTTCTCCTATCCCAAAAAGTACCTGGGAGTAGAGATGCAGTCATCATAACACCTTTTTTTCTGAGTTCACATTCTGAAAAGAACTTCAACAAACCTCTAAAGTTATATATTTTTAAGTTTAGCTCTTGATTTTAGTTCAACATTATAAAATTACTATTATGTCTAACTTATCTCATGAGAAGAGAGGTGAAATTGTAAATTGATTTTCCCAAAGCCCCATAGATATTTAAAGCCAGCAATGATATAACGTACAGACATGTTCCCAATTCATGTCAGACAAATTTCTTTTCACATAAAAAGGACTCCAAGTTTCCTATTCCTGACAATTGTCATGCCTGACGTCTATTATATAATATTGAGAAAAAGTTTTCTTAGGCAAACCTCATTTATTAAGTTCTAATTAATTCTTTACTCTTGCTAATGAAACAAGCAATACTTCCAATCAGAATTACTAATGAACATGAGCTTACAAAAGTTATGTTAAAATGTTGAATCAATTCAGCCTAAGGAAATGAATGTCAATATTTAGTTAGTTCTATTTAAGAAAATGCTAATGGTTCTTTAGGTTTTTGCACAGTTTGGAAATAACAGTGATTTAGTTTTATTTTTTAATAATTTAACTTATTCAATTATCATAAATTATAAATTTACAAAGATATTTATGATAGAGTTTCAAGCAGTCACTATTCATTCCAACACCAATTTCTTTACCACCTTCCACTAATATTTCCATTCTTTCTACCTCCCAGCCTGTCTCTGTGGCAGGAATTGATCCTGTGATTGTTCTAGTATTCCCCTTCCCTTACTTATCACTCCCTCCCAGTTGAGTGCTTCTTATTGAAGACCAGTTTTTCTTCTCTTCGTTGTTATTGCCTTTGGGTATTTGATATTCTCCTTGGAAGTTTCTTTATACCCTACATATAAGAGTGATTATTGAAAGTCTATTCCTCTCTGAAATCATTCAACATGATGCTCCCTAGATAAATCCACATGGCAGCAAAGTCGCATGACTTTATCTTTTCTTATTTTCAGTATTCTGTTGTGTATATCTATGATACTAAATGGTTAGCAAAATAAGTTTCATAATATGTATATCCATTCTAATCTCCATTGTTTCTACTCAATTATTGTTTTAGACTAAAATGATTTCTAGTAAATGACTGCTATATATTGAATACCGTATTTGCCGGCATATAAGACGACCCCCTAATTTTGCATTTAAAGCATAGGTTTAGGCCTATATTTGCTGTATCAGACAGAACGTTCCTGTGCTGCAACTGTATGTACCACAATGAGCCAATCACAACAAGCAAAGGTTCCAAGGGTATACCGGAATAGACTTCCTCTCTGACTCTGGCCAATCTGAGCAGGCTTTTGACAGTGTAGATTCGGGCCAGAACATTGTCTAATTTGCATGCATCAAAAGCCTACTTGGATTGGCTGAATTAGAGAGGTGGTCAGAGCAGCCTTGCAGTGATTGGTGCAGGATCGAGTTGGAAAATTAGTTTTGTGGTAATATTCAGACAATTTTCATTTAGAGGCATATTGAAACATTGTTCGGGATATACTCGGCGTATAAGATGACACCCGATTTTCAGTTGACTTTTTTTGGTTTCAAAAGTTATCTTATACACCGGCAAATACGGTAATCTAAGATGTAACATATAATAGCAACAAGTATTTACTCTTGATAGGGTGTGGTAAGGCAATAGCTCTTTTCTGCTTCTTGGAGCATCAAAGTGTTCTGTATACTCATAATACAGAAGTCTGTCCAAAAAAAATCTCTCAAATGACTGACTGGTTGATGAGGCTGTCTACTGAGAATTCAGTGGGGACCTCAGTCCTCAGTTCCTCATCCATAGCTAGCTCCTCACTTTTTCTGTTGAGTGAAACAAACAGTACCCAACCAGTTCAAGAGAGAGACATTGACTCAAATAACAGTGTGTAAGAGCATAAATAATACTCAAATTATCACCAATTCACCATTATTGTCCTTTAATCATAGGTGTTGAGAGATGGGGGAGGCTGAGGGATAATTGTACAGGGATAATACAATTGACTAGTATGCAATCAATCCTTTTTAAATCCTATCACCACAAAGTCCATTGTTGTTTCCTGCTAGAAACAACTTCTGAACACAGAAGTAGTACAAGCTCCTGATGTGGCCCAAATCCTCCTCCATGAAAAGAGAACAGGAGACAAAGAACTAGAACCAGTTATGATGGCTATTATGCAAACTTCAAGTGCATAGCCATCATTCCACAATTTTATTGCAAAACAGAAAGCTAGGAATTATATTTTGGAATGTCTTCAATATGGTTATAATATTTATTATGTAAATTTATCCTTAGGGACCATAATGACAAAAATATTGCAGCATATACTGTTAAATATGTTAATTGATTTTATTTTGTTTATTTTTGCTATATGGGCCACATCTGACCATACTCATAGTTACTTCAGTACTACACAAGAATCACTCCTGGTGGTGCTCAGAGGAATACATGTGGTGCTAAGGATTTGAGCTAGGCTCGTTCGTTGAGTGCAAAGCACACACTAAAACCCCTGTACTATCGCTCCAATCCCCAAATGTTTGTTTTAGGACAGACTATTTCTAGTATTCAATCATTTTTTTACATTTGTTTTTATTACCTACCTCTTTGTTGATATGGTGACAGTGGTTTTTCTCACCACCATGGCAGTATTAATAGCTCACAAGCTTTTTGCTGTGTTGCCTTTTGGGGGTGGCACATTGCATCACAGTGCTTGCCCAGCCACGAGTGCAGCTTGCTGAAGCTTGTACTCCTTTTATGCAGCAAGTATATGTGTTCTTTAGGATTCACAGTCACCTGAAGCACTATAGCCTGGGATTGTAGTGCTCAGGAAAAGGCCCTGTGTGCTCATAATTATTTTCACTGGTAATCACGCATCCTGGCTTTGGCATTCATGCATCATTTAGGGAAGTGGTGCTTTCCAGTGCTCATTCACATTTTTATGACTCACTCATGAGCCTGCCTGAGATAGAGCTGGAAGATGCTTATAGAACTGGGAATTGCAAACAGCAGGGATGCTAAGCTCCAGGGACAGAAACCACTACAACCATGCTTGATGGATAGAAGACACATAGGATTGAAATTCATGACTATATGCTCTCCAGGTTGAATATCTAGGTGCTATCAGTCTCCATATGATATCTAAGGTTTCATATCGATCTACATATAAGTTCTGAGGATTCATATTTTGTCATATTATTTTTGCATAAAAATTAAAAAAATTCACCAAGCATACCAGCTTCGTATATTTATAGGTAAAGTTAGGATATAGTGTCATAAACTTAGAGGGAAAAACTACATTATTTTCCTTAAAAGTCTTTTACACAGTATGTTCTGTGGTCTAGTATATAGATAATTAACAGAGATTTATATGTTTTATATCATCTATATTGGTTCATCTGTTTTGTAATTTTTATTGAGACCAAAGTGAATTACAAGTCTTTCATAGACTTACTTAAGCTAAATGGTGACAGTGAATTAGGGCAATTCCCACCAGAAGTATTGAATTCCCTCCACCACTGTTTCCAGCATGCATCCCGTAACTTAGCTCCCTGGCCTGCTATTGTAACAGGTCCCTTTTGTGTATAGCTTGCTGTCCTTTGGATCTCTTGATTCAATTGTTGACTTTGGGTTGGGTATTTAGATCTGATCATTTTTTTTATTTTCATTCAATGCTCATGAGATCACATTGCTCCTGGTACTATGCACTCTTTTTCTCAATCTGTAGGAAGCCAGAGAAACATAAGGCTGAGAAAAATGATTCATGTTCTATGGTTCTGTTAAAAAAGGAAAAAGATAAAGCAACAACAGCAAAGATCTTGCCACACCAGCCCACTCTTTTTCTTTTCCTTTTTTCTTCTTTTTCTTTCTTTTAAATTTATATTTATAGCTTTTAAACAGCGGTTCTATCCCTTCTTTCTTTCTTTCTTTCTTTCTTTCTTTCTTTCTTTCTTTCTTTCTTTCTTTCTTTCTTTCTTTCTTTCTTTCTTTCTTTCTTTCTTTCTTCCTTTCCTTCCTTCCTTCTTTCTTCTTTCTTTCTTTTTTCTTTCTTTCTTTTTACTTTCTTGCTGTTTTGGTTTATTTTTCTTTTTGCTTTTTGTTCTTTTGTTTTTTTAACAACACCATAGAACATGAGTCAACTTGTTCTACATATTTCTGTGTCTTCCTACAAATTGAGAAAAAAAGAAGTGGATGGTAGCACAGGCAAAGCATTCTCATGAGCATTGTGTGGAAGTAAAAAAAATGACTAGACCTAAATACACAATCCAAAGTCAAATCCAATAGAATAAAGAGATTCAAAGTACAATAAGCTATACACAAAAGGGACCTGTTACATTAGTAGTTCCCAGGAGCTAAGGGTGAATGTATGGGATTCATGTTGGGAACCGTGGTAGAGAGAGGTCAACACTGGTGGTGGGAATTGTCCTAATTCACTGTTGCTATGTACCTTAAATATAACTATAAAAGACTGTAATTCAAAAATAAATAAGTAAATTTAAAAAAGGAAAGAAAGAAAGCTGGTGGGAGCCCCGGTCTAGAAGCAATAAGTATAAATTAGAAAGAAGAAAAAAGAGCACTGGTAAAGGGGGGAGGGCATTCTGTTTATGACTGAAACCCTACTACGAACATGCTTGCAATCATGGTGCTTAAATGAAGATTTATATATGAACAATAAAAAAGAAGAAAGACAACGAAAGAAAAATAAAAAAGGGTGATGTGGCAAGTTTGTTTTTATTTTTCAGTTGTTTGTTTTGCATAGGCACAGTAATATTGGGAAATAAGAAAGAAAGATTTTTTTTGGCCTAAGAGATACAGATATCTTCCCTCTTAAAGCATACTGTCATGAGACCAACTACAGGCTCCAGACACGTTCATTGTCAAACCCCAATGTCCTTTTTTTTATGGTGTCAGGAAACATTCTGCTCAGTTGGGTTGTCAAAGTCAGTCCTCTGTAAAAAGGATCTTGGTTTTTACACAAATCCTAGGATGAAGTCTAGTCTCTTTTCATGGTCCCTGGAAAAGTTTTGCTCAGTTGAATTGTTGTAGTTTCTCTCCTGTAATTAGTGATCTTCGTTTTTGCACAGATCCTAGGACAAACGGTCTTCTGATTTTATCTCATCATTAGATGATGAGGTAGGGCACTGTTAAAGAAAGTTGTTGCTTTTTCCTCATCATCAGGGTGTCCTATGAATCTACCCTGGCACAAGTTGGTGCAGGAGCAGTATTAGGGATTCCCCCAGGGAGAGTTAGATCCTTGATGTTGCTACTGGGCCATCTATTTGGAGTGAGGTTAATATGGTGAAATTCTTATTTTGATGCAATGGTTTACATTTTAATTCTATTTGGGGCAACTCTGGTTGTACTTAGGATTTATTTTATAGTAAAGAGACCTTCACCAATGGATACAGCTCTTTAGATTGAATAGTGTCCAATCAACTGTTCTTTATAGATGTCTGTAATACTTTTCTAATGCTTTTATCCACAGAACTGGTATAGAATACATTGGAAGCCATGGACTCTCAATACAGTGTTTGTTATAAGAAGTTTTAATGTTGGGGGCCGGGCGGTGGCACTGGAGGTAAGGTGCCTGCCTTGCCTGGACTAACCTAGGACAGACCGCGGTTCGATCCCCCGGTTCCCCATATGGTCCCCCGTGCCTGCCAGTAGCGACTTCTGAGCGAATAGCCAGGAGTAACCCCTGAGCATCACCGGGTGTGGCCCAAAAACCAAAAAAAAAAAAAAAGAAGTTTTAATGTCTTAATTTTACTATGTTTATAACTCCTTGATCTTTTATCCACAGTGGTACTTGAAGATATAAATTGGTTGCCACAGTTCCACATTGCAATGTTATACTAAATTAGACTTAGAAGACAGCACTCAGAAATAATGTCCTGACAAAAATTCTAATGTATTCATTTTCTATTTGATTATGCCTGGTAATATAATCTAATGTTTATGTCCACAGATCACCATGGAATATGCAACTGCATACCAAAAATTCCTGCCTAAGTGTTCAGGGTGTAAGGTCCCATTGAATAAAAAGTTTACATATTCCTATCCCTATTATATTATATAAGAACTTGTTTCCACATGTAAAATTTCCCTCATTTTAATGTGCTTATGCAAAAAAGGAATAATGTCATATGGTATTACTGGTGCATGTGGAGGTAAAAATAACAAGCCAAACAATCCCAATATCATGGCTCTACATGAATTTGGAGCATAAGAGGGATTTATCTTCTAAAATTTTCTACTAAATAGATCCAAAAAGGAGTGAGAAAACTGCTGCTACATAAGAAAATAGACAATAATAATCACACCTAAAAAGGGTCTGTAGAGAGCAAATTAGCAGCAGCAGCAGTGGAAGCTTCTTCTCTGGCTGAGGCAAGATGGGCTGAAATTTATCTTTTCACTTTGGGAGCTGGTTGGCTGCTGGCTGTGGTGGAGGGAATATTTGACTATAAGGGGTTAAGAAAAGATAGTAAAAAGGACTAAGTGAGGGAAATAACAGATCGTTGCTGAGAGAGTGAGGGGCTAAAAAGAATTTGTAAAGTGATAAGCGAAGGGGGGGAATGAAGGTATAAGAGGAGAGAAGGACAATACAAACAGACATATGTATAATACATGCATTGAGACATTGAAGTGACTAAAACATATCTTCAGGTGTACAAATAGACACTGAGGATCAATCCATGGGTTACAGTTGAAAAGTTGTCCTAAGTGAAATGGGACAGAGTGCTTAAAAAATATAAAGTCAGCAGGTCAGATGTAAAGATTTTCCATTTTCTAGGTCAATCATGATTATTGAGGGTTAACTTTCCTGAAGAAAAGCTTCATGGGTTACATTGTTTATGGAGCATTCATATAAACAATCATAATTTTCAAGTCTAGAAAACTAAATATTATGGTAATGAGCACTATAAGTGTATACACCATGAAGTATTGTCTAGGGGGTCTTGATAATCCATATTATTTTCCTAAAACCAATCTAAAATCATGAGTATTATGGTATAATGGTGAACTACCTGAAATTAGAAACAAATTACAATAACCTACTCAATATATGAGCTCTGTAGCAGATTTTTTTGCATGAAGTTGCATATTCTATTGTTATCTGTGAACATAAACATTATGTATTAATACATTAATATTAGCAGGCATAATCAAGTAGAAAATGAATAGTTTAGGATTTTTGTCAGGACATTATCTGGTGAGCACTGTCTTCTGAGTCTAATATAGTATAGCATTGTAATGTGGAATTATGGTGACTATACTATATCTCCAAGTACCACTGTTGACAACAGATCAAGGGGTTATAGATATAGTAAAGACATTACTTTCTTTTTGTTTGTTTTGTTTTGAGGTCATATCCAGTGACACTCAGGGGTTACTCCTGGCTATGTGCTCAGAAATTGTTCCTGGCTTGGGGATGCCTGGAAATTGAACTGCAGTTCGTCCTAGAGTAGCCACATACAGGGCAAATGCCCTACAGCTGTGCCACTGCTCTGGCCACAAGACATTAAAACATTTTATAGTGAGCAATTTCATGTAGGTCCAATCTGCCAGGAACTCTATTATATAAATTAAAGTGACTTCATGTGGTTACACTAGCGTCCATGCAATTGAGGAAAAAGAGGGCTCATGGGAAGAAGGGGGATTTCAATAATAGCACTAGAACCCAGAAGGAGTCTGAGGGAAGTCTCAAAAGAGGCCCCTTTAGCGTTTGGTTGAGGGGACTAAGAGGGAACTGTCCCTAGGGAACTAAGGATCAGCAATGGCACTGGGAACTAAAAGGAGGCTGGAGAAAGACTCAAATAAACAGTCTGATTTGCGTTTTATGGAAGGGATCAAGATGTGAGGCTCTCCATTCCCTCCCGAACACAAACCTGGCTAGCCCCAAAGGGCAGATGAAATGTGATGGCACTGGAACCCAGAGGGAGGTTCTCAAACCATTTCTTATGAACCTTTGTGCAATTTATTCTGAAAAAGACCTAAAGTAAACAATGTATTTTCTGTCTCCTAAGTTTATAGTGACACATTAATGCCTTGAGACATTTTATTGCTTGGGGCACCTGTTTCTTTAACCTCGGTCAGGTTACAAAATAAGGGCCAAACTGCTTTATGTGTGAATCAAAAGTCATCAACATCACTCTCCATTTATATTTCCAAATTAATCTTCTGGTTTTTTTTTTTTTTTTTTTTGGTTTTTGGGCCACACCCGGTGACGCTCAGGGGTTACTCCTGGCTATTCGCTCAGAAGTTGCTCCTGGCAGGCACGGGGGACCATATGGGGAACCGGGGGATCGAACCGAGGTCCGACCTAGGTTAGCGCAGGCAAAGGCAGGCACCTTACCTCCAGCGCCACCGCCCGGCCCCTAATCTTCTGCTTTTAATTCATCATGTACTCTCCGTTTTAGCAATTTTAACTCTATGATTGAGTTTTTTATTTTTGTTGTTGACCTTTAAACGTATCATTTCCTGAAGCCTTAGATTTTTGCACAAAAATGTATTCTTAATCTTGTAACATTACAACTCCTGTATTTCATTATGAAAAATATTCAAATTCATATGACACATTGAACATTTTCTTAACATTTTTCTTATCCATTCTACAGAGTAAATCTTACCTTCATTCTACTTTATTTATGACCATATACAAACTACTTCATAGCAGTGAGTGAAATGTTCTTTAATACTTACTTTGCTTTTCTTACTCCCTACAGAAGACTTATTTTATCTAGGTTATCCTTCTGTTCAAATCAGCTTCCATGCAATTGGTCCTAAAGAAATGTGAAAGAATTTTGTTTCCATGGCCCAGGAGATAGCATGGAGGTAAGGCATTTGCCTTTCATGCATAAGGTCATCGGTTCGAATCCCGGTGCCCCATATGGTTCCCCGTGCCTGCCAGGAGCAATTTCTGAGCATGAGTCAGGAGTAACCCCTGAGCACTGCCGGGTGTGACCCAAAAACCAAAAAAAAAAAAAAGGAATTTTGTTTCTTGTGAGTTAATTTTGACTTTAGAATGTTTTATAGTTAAGTAGTCAAGAATTTTTAAAGAATTCTGGATGCCTTATAGAATTATTTATTCCAATGCATGTTGATGCTGTGTAAGCAATTAGTGTTTGTGTTACCATATCTCTAGGTATTTGAAGCTAGAAATCACAAAGTAATTTCCTTAAGATTTATATTGTACTTTGAATTGTATCTGTAGAATTTTCTCCATAGATAGTACATTTTATACTATAGTGAGAAAAACTGTATAAATTTAAATTTCTAGTTTAAGATTGTCTTTAATAAATTTACTTCATTTACTTCTTCATATGATTTATAATCCATGCAAGATTGTAAGGCTTTGAAAATATGTTTTTAGTGACTTTGAGATTCATCTATAAATTAACATGAGAAATAATAGAAGTGATATGAGCATTGCAAATGATATAAATCTGTACCCAAATTATGTAAATTTATATTACTAAAATACAATGATAGTACTCTTTTGAGTCATTTAGAAATATATAAATATGTTCTAGAGGAAAAATAGGTCCTAGTGGGGTACAATAGCAATATGCGAACACATAATTTTCCAAATATAGCAACTTCTCTCTTTTATAAAAAAACTGAAGAGTAATAAGATATCATGGGGCCCGGGAGATAGCATGGAGGTAAGGCGTTTGCCTTTAATGCAAAAGGTCATCGGTTCGAATCCCGGTACCCCATATGGTCCCCCGTGCCTGCCAGGAGCAATTTCTGAGCATGGAACCAGGAGTAACCCCTGAGCACTGCCCGGTGTGACCAAAACCCCCCTCCCCAAAAAAAAGATATCAAATATTTCAAGTTATCTTATTTTGTTTGGTTTGGGGATTACACCCAGAATTGTTCAGAACTTAATCCTAGTTCTGTGTTCAGGAATCACTACTGGCAGAGAACAGAGGATCATATTCACTAATGAAGATAGAACCTGGGCTAGCCATGTAAAAAAGCAGGCACTCTACTATCTAACTAACCTTCAATATCTTCTACATTAAGGGACTTGATCAAGGCTCTTGAAATTACTATCCTGGAAGAACATATTTTTATGTACCTATCAGTGGTTGTAACTACTTGGCACAATCAGAGACTGAAGCATTTGTCTGTTTATCATAAAATGTTGCATTTTTCCAACTTCTGGGAATCATAAATTCCAGTAGAATTTGTGCAATCAGTTTACTTTCTCAGAGAAAAGAGATTTTCCTTCAACTCTGTAGTAATTTAATGGGAATATTTACAGTATCAAGTACTATAAGTGTGATTAATAAGTTAGGGAATAAGGTGTAGAATAATACTAGAATCCAGACATAAATTTGTATATATAGCATAAATAATTTTATCTGATATTCTTGGTCTTATTTTCAAATATAACTATTAGAAATGAAAGTCGCTTTTACTTTGCTCCAATTCATACCTTCTCTATAAAGTCCTTCCAGACAATTCTTACTTTTGCAGAAATGAATCTCTGTCTCTGTCTCCAACTCTGTTTCTCTGTTTATTTCCTCTCTCTGACTTCATCTCTGCCTCTATCTTTTCTCTTGCTCATGCTCACTCTCTCTTTTAACTGGATGACTATTGTTAAACATTTAAATGTCAAGTTACAATTTTGTCTCCTCACTCCTATATCCACCATACCATGTGGATATTCTTATATGCTCTTATCTACCACCCCAGTTCTCCATACTACTTTGTGAATATCTATCATTACAATTAATATTATGTATTCTAAAAATCAGAAAGTTTGCATTATTCACACTCTCTACTTCAAATTCTTGAGGGATAAATTGTATATCCATTAAATGTGATCAATAAAAGTTTACAAACTAATTCACAAACCAAATAACACCAAGTGGAGTAGAAACTTATCCCTTGAAAAAGGCAACAATGAAGCATGCAAGTAACCATTCACTTAGTGAAGCTTTCAAAATTACCCAGGGTCTACTCACCATCACATGGGATCCATTCAACTACACCCAAGATACACTTAACATCACCTAGTATTCATCCACTATTAACTAGGAACTAACTACCATCATACAAGATCAACCCACCATCATCCAGGATTCATTCACTATCACCAAACACCCATTCACCATCAATCAGGATCCATCCACCATCACCCAAAATCTTTTCACCAATATCACTTGGAGGGGTGAACCACACCCAGCAGTAATTAGACATCACTCCTGGCTCTGCACTCAGAAAACACACTAGGCTTAGGGACTAACTGAGATATTGGGGATCAAACCCAAGTTCGTCCTGGATCAGGCTCATGCAAGGCAAAACCCTGCCACTGTGCTACCACTCGACACCATCTTATTATTATTATTATTAATATTATTATTATTGAAACAATTGTGATCCACAGAGTTCTTCATCTTTGAATTCCAGATATACAGTGAATCGAGGCCATTCAAATCACCATCTCAACTTCCCTTCACCAATGGACCCAGAGTGCATCTTATACAACCAACTTTGCCCCATAAATTGCCAGTGTAACAGTCCAGTTTAAGTTTAGATTGTTAAACTTTAGGTCCCTTTTTCTATAGTCATTGACTTTGACTTGGATATTTACTTCTGTCCTTATTTTTTTCCCCATCAATGTATCCAAGTTCACTTGGTCCCTGGCCCCAACCTTTCTTTATTCCTTTCCCTTGTTTTTATAGAAAAGTATGGGACTATATAGTAAAAAGAAAGGTTCCATGAAAACGGTGAGAGCCCTAATTTAAAAGATAAGAAAAAGAAAATAAAGGGTGTGTGTGTGGCACATTTGTTTGTTGTTGTTGTAGTTTTGTGCTTTTGTTGTTGTTTTGCATAGTCATAGCAAAAGATGGGGAAAATAAAAGGAAAAACATTTGGCTTAAAAAACAAGGAGACCCAGGGTCATGAACGCAGTTGACCTAGGATGGACTGCTTGGTTCGATCCCTTGTTGCCCCATATGGGACTTCAGGGGATAGAACTGCAGTTCATCCTAGGCTAGAGCTTGGAAGGTCTTACCTCTAATGCTACCGCTGGCCTTCCCCCCTTCTTTTTTTTTTTTTTTTTTTTTTTTTGTTGTTGTTGTGCTGCTACTCTTTATGAAAGACTTTCCAGTGAGGTTTTCAGTGATGTTTTCATCTACTGAGTTTTCATTCCTGTTGTTGCAATTTGGATATTTTTTTATTTCTATCTTCATATCCTCTTGATTCTTATTTGTTTTTTGTTCAGTTCAATCCATGCTTTCTTTGATTTCTATTAGGATCCTCCACATTTCTTCTCCAAGATCCTTTTCTAAGAGGCTGAATAGATGGTTGGCACCTTTTAGGTCATCAGTGTGCAATCTTCATTATCTAATCATGGTTTTGGCCTGTATTGCTTCCCCAATGTCATGCTTGTAGTGTCCTATTTTCTAAGTGATGTGCTGAGGTTAATTGACTAGATTATGAAGGCAGACATTGACTCTGTTGTATATGTTATGTTGGTGGAAACATCTTATTTCTTTTGGTGTGCCCTCAGGAAATATTTTCTCTAGTGCCATTAGGATCTCTTCTGAGTGGGGTTGTAATCTCTGCCTCAGGATAAGAACAGAGGACATGACAGAAATCATACTCTGCTCTTCATGGGCATTTACAGCCTACCTCTGCTGGTGTGCCCTTAGGAGATTGTCTCTCTTGTGCCCCCAGGATCTCTTCTGGGTGTGGCTACTTCATGAAGCAGAGCAAAGGCCTTTTAAAATATCTCCACTTTGCAAAGCATAGGTAAGGAATCACTCTCTACTCTTTATGGCCACAGCAACCTACCTCTGCTGATATTCCCTCAGGAGATCTTCTCTAATGTGCCCTCAGGAGGTCTTCTGGGTGGGAAGTTATATCCACCTCATAGATTAGAGCAGAGGCCTTTTTAATGTTCTCCGAGTTCTCTGCCCTTTATATGTGGAGATAGCCTACCTCTGCTGATCTGCAAAGGATATATTTTGAGTTGGATAATCATGTCTGCCTCATGGAGAAGAGCAGAGGCCTTTCTTCACCATTATCACATTTGGAGTGATTATATTTATGTACAATTTTAGTAAGGTAATATTATTACTTCTGGACAAAAGCAAGATAAAATTACTCAAAGTATACACTTAATGAGGAACTTTCATATATACAATGGGTTAATGCAAATTTAAGGAGTTATATACAGGAAAACAAGGTAGACTTATGTAAAATATCTAGTATCTAAAGTATCTAGAGGTAAGATATATCATTGAACAATGTCTGATGAAAATATGAAAATTATAAATTTTCAGGATATTCCACTGGAGTGAGAGATAAGTGTACTATGTCATGTAAATCATTCTCAACTTGTAAGAATGTCTCTACTAGACAAATGTCCAAAAAATAATTTTCATTTTTTCTCAAAGGTGTGAAATAACATAGCAAACCTAAAATCAAGCTTGGCATTTCTAAAACCGACCCATCTATATTATCTACTTGCAATGTTCTATTTATATTCTTAGTATTTTGTATTGTTTAAGTGGTGTATTTTAAAATCAATGCCAGCACACAAGAGAAGGTGGTGAGACGTGGAATTAGATTGAATTGGTGAGCATGAACCTCAAACCTAAGCAAAGAAGCTGAGTTTCAATTTTTTTTAAGGATTCTTAGCACTAGTCAATGATCCTTAAGCCCTTCCTAATTTTTACCAATTTGTAGAAGCCTTAATTTGTATAATTTTAAATGTTCAGGAATAACAGTAATCCAAAACCTCTGTGTTCAGGAGATAGATGTCAGGCAGCAAACTCAGGGCATGTGTTATAGTAGAATATTTTTATGCAATAGAATTTTAATGACAAAATTCAGAGTATAAAAATATTTGTAGACAATTAAAACTATTTCAAAACATTGAGAGGAGTCAGAAATATAGTCTAGAAAGAAGGCATTTACCTTGTACAACAGCAAAGTCTTGCCAGATGTTGTCTCTGAACACAGAGCCAGAATTCAGCTCTTAAATACCTTAAGTTGTGTCTCCCAAACCAAAAACATTAAGAAAAATACTGTTGTCTCTGCTTTATGAAGTATAGGATACACCCACCTGAAATCTCTGAGGCAAAATTCAGCATTAATAAAACTTTCCTGTAAAAACTTATTCTCACACATTGATTTCTTGCTCAGAACACACAACAGTGTTTCTTTCTTGGCCTTTAAGAAGCATCTCTGCTTCAGAAACCTTTAGAGCTGAAGTTCTTTTTACATCTTTGTCTCCGCCCTATCTCTAGTACATATTAGTGATGACAATCTCTAGCAGCTATTTGCTACAGAGAATTGCCAAAAAATCAATAACTCAACCCACCCTACTAAATCAGTGAACTAGAGTAAAGTTTCAAGCTTGTTTCTTTATATCAAGTCTATGAGAGATACAGTTGTTTCTGCTATATATGTTGTTTTGGGTTTGGGGTATTTTTTTTTTGTTTGTTTGTTTTCCGTGTTTTTGGCCACACCCAGTGAGGCTCAGAAGTTTCTCCTGGCTATGCTTTCAGAAATCGTTCCTGGCCTGAGGAACCGTATGGAATACTGGGGGATCGAACTGCAAAGTCCTTCCTAGGTTAGTGCATGAAAGACAAATGCCCTACTGCTTGTGTCACCACTCTGACCCCTCTGTTATATACATTTTTAAATAATTTTGTGTCCCTAGAGATTAGTGAAGAAACATTTTACAGCATGCTTAATGTTTTCCATAATTTTATGTAATATTTATATGCACGTATACTTATGTATATAATAAAGATATCTAGAGCACAATTCTAGAGCAAGATTCAGCAACACATGGTTTGTGTTGTATAAATTTTATTTGCACTTTAAAAGTGAGATAGCATGGAGGTAAGGCGTTTGCCTTTCATGCAAAAGGTCATCAGTTCGAATCCTGGTGCCCCATATGGTCCCCCGTGACTGCCAGAAGCAATTTCTGAGCATGGAACCAGGAGTAACCCCTGAGCACTGCCAGGTGTGACCCCCCCAAAAAAAAGTGAGTTATCCCTGATCTTAAGTAATGGTTTTTAAAATTCAGTCTATAATGACATCATTATATTCTGAAAGTCCAGACATTGTCTGAAAGAACATTAAAACATTGAGACTTAAAGTTAACTACAAAGTGTCTATCATTGGGGTTGCAACAGTAGTATAACAGGTAAAGCTTGCATACAGCTGACCTACGTTTGATCCCAGCATCCCTTATAATCTCCTGAGCACCACCAGTGGTCATTATGAGAACAGAAGCCAAAAATAATGTCAGAGTATCGATAGTTGTGACCACAAACAAAAATAAAATCAAATAAACCCTAAGTACCCATGACTTAAAGACTACTTTGAAATGATCTTATTCTATATTTTAGTATGAGTTAGCAGTATTTTTAGAAAGTTTAGTAATTTGTGAGGAAAACAGAAAGTGAAGTGACTAAAATTATACAGAAAGGTACAATTAAAAAAATATTTATTTATTTATTTATTTATTTATTTATTTATTTATTTATTTATTTATTTAGGCTCTGGGAGCAAACCCAGAAATATTCAGGACTTACACCTGGTTCTGCACTCAAGCATTACTTGAAACTACTCTTGGAACTAATTCTTGGAACTATGATGGGGTTTAAGGGGTTAGAAAAACTGGTCTGCTGCTTGCAAAATCAATGCCTTACCCTACTAGGGTCCTCAAACTTTTTAAACAGGGGCCCAGTTCACTGTCCCTCTGACCATTGGAGGGCCAGATTATAGTAAAAATGAAAATTACGAACAAATTCCTATGCACACTGCATACATCTTATTTTGATGTGAAGAAACAAAATGGGAACAAATACAATATGTGGCCCACGGGCCGTAGTTTGAGGACCACTGCTCTAAACTGTCTTTATAGTCCCATAAAATACTTTTATCATAATCCAGTTGTATTTTTTAAACTAAATATATCATATAGAAAAAAATGTGCTATAGATACAGAGAAATATTACAGGAGCTAATGTGTTTACTATCTATGTAGCTGACTCCTGTTGCATCCCAACACAGGAGCATTTTTAGATGCTGCCATAAACATCTCCTCTCCATCATTATCACCAGTTGGGACTCAGGCAATCCAAGCATTTCAGTATCTCTTCTTCACCTCCTTCATGGGCTCTCGCATTGAACCACTCACCTGTTTAAATAAGCATCACAGTGAAGGATATTTGAGCCTCTGGATCATCACAGGGAGTCTCTCTTCACACACCCCTTAAAACGATGATGTAAATGTGGTAACATTATACTCCTAAACACAACAAATATGTTAAAAACTGTTGTAAGCCTATGTGCATCCATAAATTATCTTTAAATGCAGAGTGAGGCTCATTCATAAATAGACTCTAGGACAGAGAATTAATAGTTACAATTATTAAAGATAATGTTCTGAGTTTTTGCTTCTGCTGGCTAATTTAGAGTTTGGGGCATTTTATTTGAAGTCAGTTCTGTTGTACATTTATCTTCCTGTCTAAGGAAATTGAATTGTTTATGTGTGCATGTGCTATGTGTATTTAAATTATTTTATTGGTTGCATAAGGTTCACCATTAGAGAGATGTGAGTTGCATTCCAAAAATGAGCACCAGATGTCAGGACATTTCTTCATCTCTGTAGTGGTTATTCACCACTGCACCTCAATTAGGGAGACTTGCTTGAACTCCAAGAGAGTTCCACGATTATTTAAAGACCCAACTCCCTCTGCTTTTCTAGTTTGGAATCCATGAACATTTTATAATAATGATGCTTACTTTCTACAGAGGCCACAATAAAATATATACCAGGCACCAAACATACACAGATACTATCTTGATTCATTTTCCTCTAGCACACAGTCATGATTAAGCACTAAGCAAAGCCAAGTGTGTCTCATCCATAGCTCCACCACCATCCTATGCCCCAGCAACAATAATACAACTACCTTGCATCTTCAACTCTGAAAAATCAAATCCAAGTTCTTTACTCATAATAATAAATAATAACATGAATAGCATGGCTATATCTTGTCCTCTAAATTTTGGATAGGTGTGTATCTGTGTGTGCATGCTCACTTGCACATGAATGCCTACATAACAATAACTAAAATACTCTACTTTCCTCTAAACCGAAAGTCCACAATTTTCTAGTGAACTAATAGAGATCAATTTCATCATCTGTCATCTCATTTTATTCAATGAATATAGTTAAGTGCGTTGCTTAGATGTTATTTGTGTGGCCTTTGACTGTACTTTATTCTCAGAATCTTGAATAATTTTTGTCCTATAATTTCTCCCAACATTTTTTTGTGGAGCTTTTGGCAGCCTTTAAGTCTCCATCTTTTCTAGGGAAACTAAATAGCTCCGATTTTGATTTGCTACTTTCCCTCCTACCCATACATTGTTCTTAAACATTCTGATTATGATACTGTATGCAATCACAAGTAACTTTGTGCATTGTGACATAAAAAGCTTAGGGATGAATTGAGTTACTCTCTGCACCATGAATGTCTGCAATGTATGACAATCTCCAAACCAGAGTGTCAGGAAAGAAGAAGCATAAAAGCAAATGAACAGGACAAATCATTATTTTCTGGAGAATCCTCTCAATAATAAGAATTTCACCAGCACAGAGGACTCAGACTTAGCTTAGGAACAGAAACTAGAGAGGGGTATATTTTAGGATGTAGTCCCATATTGAGCCCACTTAGAGTGTTGTCATAAGAACACAATTTTCCTTAGTGTCCAAAGAGATCGCACAGTAGTAGAGCACTTGCCTTGCTTGCAACCAACCTATATATGAACCCCCAAACCCTATATTTTCTCCCCAGGTCTGCCTGGAGTGATTCCTGAATGCAAAACCAGAAATCAACCTTGAACACAGCCAACATGGCCTTTTTTCAATTTTTAAGTAATCTCCTTCAAGTTTTGAGAGTTTATTATTATCTACTCTATGACAAAGCAATATACCTACACACAAGCATTTGGGGAGAGAAGGGAAAAAAATAAGAACTACTTTGAATTTTCAAAATAATTAGAAATCAGTTCTATTCTTGTTTACTACTTATTCATTGTTCACAGGTATGTTTACTCAAACTGATTTTAATATCACTTACTTAGAAGTGTAACTTTGATGCGTTCCTAATGTTGTACTTTCTAGGTTAGTGGATGTTTTCTATATTGTCCCAGAACAATTTTTAGAACAATCTCTATGTTCTCTTCATTTTGGATTCCTGTCTCTTTGATTTGATGGAATAGACACAATTTCTCTGTTTCGATTTGAGATCCATCAGTAATTTCTCAGAACAATTTTCATTTCCAGTTCTGAATATTTCCAAGTCAATTAATTCATTGTTAAACTTACTTTCCAAAGGGAATAATATTCATGTTCTCTCAGTCCTCTAGAATAAAATTTGTATTTCTGTGTCTGGATGGTAAGTGCTACCCTATAATTCCCATCTCAATTCCATGTTACTAATACCATACCCAAATTTGTCATCCCCCTATTTATGTAGTCCCAATATGCATACAAAACCAAAAATATGTTCATATACCCTGTATATACATGCATACATATCTCTCTGCTTATTTGGTAATTCCATACACTCCTCAGTGTATGTAAACTCTCTCTTCTCCCCTCTCTCTCTTTTTCTCCTCATTCATTCTTAATTAATTCAGATTTCCCTCTAGCTTCATGGGTACAGCCCTTCATTAGCTTCCTCTGAGCTTCATAGAGAACCCAGAAAGCACTTTCTCCTGCTGCTCTCAAAGCAGTGTTTCTTGAATTTCATTATTCTAATATTCTCACTTCTGCACTCTGCCTACACTGGGCTCTTGGGAATCCAGACAGCCTTCCTCTTTCAGAGCTTAACATACCTCCTTTCAATAGAAGGCATGAAATAAAAACCAATTCATTATTAAATGAATAAATGAATCGCCTGTGTTTTGAACACTTTTACTTTATATGCTAAAGCTATCTTTAAAAAATATAGAACTCTGTAAGCGTTACTCTGATTAAAATAGCAATAATAATGGCAATAAAATTGCTTTATATCCGTCTATGCTTCTGACATACTGGCAGAGTAAATAACTATTTTTATGATCTTCAACCAAATCTAAAAATCAGGAAAAACTTTAATGCAAACAGCTACTTAACAAAATATAAATAGAACAATAATACATAGAAAATAATTCTCTATTATGCTTAATTCACCACATCTCAGCAATTACTGGTGAGAAAAGCCATATGCCCAGTGAAGTTGTATATCTCCACTGAAAATAAAAATAAACAAAAAGCTCTTTCCAGATGTTTACTAAAAATAAAACATATATGCTTATACTTTTCTAATCTAGTTTGACAAAATAAAACAAAATATCCAAAGCAATTAAAGAAAACTTTTTAGTATTCTCATATGTTTTGAATCCTTGGGTGAATACACAGGTAGAAAATGGAATACTATTACAGTTGTCAATATCATAAATAATTGAGGATGCAATGTGGAGCAAGAAAACAAAATATGACTTAAAATTGAAAAATGAAAGTAAAAGGATATGAAGAAAAGTACCTTCTAAATATTTTATTCTATTCCCTATTCTAAACCCTTTGTCACTTTTGAAAGGAATTATTTATAATTAAGTATTCATTGGATTAATAGAATTTAAAGTAAGTAAATGTTAGGAAATTCTTGTTTGGGATGTCAAAAATACCATTGCTCTACAAACTAAAATGAATATAATTTTATTATATATTCTTAATCTCATAATTTGAACCATATGAACTCTGACAGAAGACATTGCTATTTCTTTATGTCATATACTGTATTTTAAAGCATATAAGAAGACTGGGCATATAAGATGACCCCCTAATTTTACAGTTAAAACATAGGTTTAGGCCTATATTCCCACTGTATAAGACCAGAACGTTCCTGTGCTGCAACTGTATGTACCATAGTGAGGCAATCACAATAAGCAAAGGTTCAAAGGTCATACTGTAATAGACTTCCTCTCTGACTCTGGCCAATCTTAGCAGACTTTTGACAGTGTATATTCGGTCTGGAACATTGTCTAATTTGCATGCATCAAAAGCCTGCTTGGTTAGGCCAACTTAGAGAGACGGTCCTAGCAGCCTTGCAGTGATTGGTGCAGGATCAAGTTGGAAAATTCCTTTTGTGGCAATATCCAGACAATTTTCATTAAGCGACATATCGAAATCTCGGAATATACTCAGCGTATAAGACGACCCACGATTTTTGGTTGACTTTTTCTCGTTTCAAAAGTCGTCTTATACGCCAGAAAATACAGTAACATTTATATATCTAGATCACATATATGTTTCTTTCTCCACAATCTTTTGGAGTACAAGCTATAAAAATATTATTCTTCAACTGAATTA
>PVKC010002971.1:0-40848 GCA_004027635.1 Crocidura indochinensis | reverse complement strand
AATAATAATAATAATAATAATAAAGATTGTTTTGTGCTTTTTTTTCCCTCCTGCAGATGCTTGGAGAGAGACCAAACAGATTGTCAGACATCTCACAATGAACTAACTTGATCTTAAATTTCTGGTTTGTATTACTTTGTAATGGGAGGCCAAATATATTAATTATATATAATAATATATTAATTAATCTCTTCCACCTTCTTTTCCTGTTATCATTGTTATCTACATATTAAGAATTATTTAGTTGAAACCAAATAGGTGGTATCTAATGGATGTAGAAACCAGATGAAAGAGATTTGGAGCAGCAGTGTGGTTTTGAGCAGTGCTTGAAAATTACATTTCCTAAGGTCTTAAAGTTCCACATAATTACCTGAGGAGCTGCCATGGTATTGAGAAAGGTACAGAGAGTGGTGTATAGACAGAATTTCATAATCCTGTTACTTTCATACATACCCTAACTTTAATGTGAATCAGTTAATTTTCCTCTGAATATATGAAATGCAAAATATGTTGAATTAAAAGCAAAATTTCTTCTTTGCACTTGATTTTTATATATAATTTTTTTGGTTTTGTTTTTTGGTTTTGAGTATTTCTTCTTTGCACTTGATATATATATATAAATATATGTATATATATAATTTTTTGGGTTTTTTGGAGGGTCACACCTAGCAGTGCTCAGGGGTTACCCCTGGCTCTACACTCAGGAATCACTCCTGGCAGGCTTGGGGACCATATGGGATGCCGGGATTCGAACCACCGTCCTTTGCATGCAAGGCAAATGCCTTTTCTCCATGCTATCATTCTGGTCCCGCACTTGATATATTTTTGAGGCATTACTACATGTAAGACAACATTCTAGTCTATAGAGACTAACTTTATTGGCCCTAGTAACCCTACATTTAAAAACATTGGAGAAGCAAAATTTTTAAGATTTTTGTTTTGTTTTGTTTTTTGCGCCACACCAGTTGATGCTCAGGGGTTACTTCTGTTTATGTGCTCAGAGATTGCTTCTGGCTTGAGGGACCATATTGGATGTCAGGGGAATCTACCCGTGGTTAGTCTTAGGTTAGCATTTGCAAGACAAACAAAATTTTAAGATTTTTAAATAAATACTATCCTTAATTATAAAACACTAAAAGTCACCTTTAAAGAATGTTCCTGAATCACCAAGTTAATTCTTTTATATTCTAATACCCTTAAAGCTCATGCCAAATTGCACATTTGATTCTTTAGAGTAACCATTTCTGTATTTGTATTTTAAATAGAAGCAGGAATCAATTTCCATCAGGTGAAGTATGGTGCTCTTATATTTTTGCATCAAGATCTCTTGACAACCAATGGGAACTCAATAACAAGTTGAATAAATGATATCTCCCTATTCCTATGTTCATTTCACCACAATAATTTAAATTAAACTTATTTTTTCATAATTTTTCAAGAATATTTATCCAATTGATTTTTTACTAATATCCCAATGCATTTACTTGTTTCTAAGATTTTGTTACAAACCATAAGATGCCCAGATTCATTTATCTGTTTCACCTGGGTTTCAATTTTTGACTGATTCATTAGATAATAAAAGCTGGATAGGGACTCATTCTTTTAAACACAGGAGACCCCCCTCATAATAGACACTCTAAATACTTCTAGAATTACATACATTCTATCAAAGTTGAATTGAAGAGTTGAACCTTGTGTGACTAGAAGCAAGTGGTAAAGCAGGAAGAAAACAAACCTTGCCTGTGTTTTTAGAAGTGTAATGGCATAAACATGGATACCATGGACACATGAACCTTCTAAGAAAATCCCCTTTCCCCTCTCTTCAGAGGATTAGAAAGATATAAACAACACATGGAGGAGATAAAATTAGAGAATCACAAAACAGAATCGCACAGGTGCTTGTTTGTATGATTTTAATTTGCACATGACATCTTTGTGTTTGTCAACTCTTTTCAGACTGAACCAGACAGGTCTTTGAAAACAGGGACTGTTGGTGAAGACACACATTTCTATGAGTTTTCCACAGCCAGAAGCCAATTTATTTCTTTTCAAAACAGTCGCATCAGAGATACTTGCTAAGTTTAAGTATGCTATAATTTTGAGTCTCTTAAAAATGTCCCAATTTGTAGATTGCTAAAATAAAATGTATTTCTTGCTTTGTAGTTTCCTCTTACTGCTAACATAAAACTGTGTTACATCATTAAATCACCTATCATATTTAAGGATCATTTCCAAAAATTTCATTACTTCAAAACAAAAACAAAACACTCAGGGATCGTGACAAGTACAATTATACTATTACCAATACTAATAGCATTATTGAATACTAGCTAGGTGCCAAGCACCATACTAAGTACCCTTGGTAGATTTCTGCATTTCATCTGAACTGTATATATAAAAAGAGATAAATACCATTATTATTGTTATTTTACTGTAAGGAAATTAAAGCATAAAGAGTTCCTTTTTATTAATAATCACTTACCCAAAGTAATTTTTCTACATTTGAGATTATTCTAAAGAAAATAGCTCATAATAATGTAATTCCAAGGATATCATTTAATCTCTTTTGACAAAGTTTATAGCTTTGTGTTGTCTTTTACAAAGGAAGCAGAAATTGTCTGGATACAAAGCTTTGGAATATTTGCTAAAGAATCAGGATGATGAGTACACACTTGTGTGTGTATGTGAGTGTGTGTGTGTTTTAAGGACCAGATGTATATCCTCACACATGCAAAGGAAAATATTCTACTATTGAGGCACATTTTGGTGGAGAAAATGAGGTAGTGGGAGAAGACACTCAAAATATAACAGTAGAAATTCATGAGCCCCAGGAACTGGAGTTTGTGACTCGAATTACAACAAAACAATGGTCAGTATTACTGAAAATATTTTGTACCAGATGCTATGCTAAATTATTCATAAGTGTCATATATGACTAAAAATATTTGTTACATTACTTAGTCCTATATCTAGATATTTAATCTTATATTTAAGAAATCCATATATTAAGCAAAAGAGGCTAAATTTAAAACTAAGTAGGATAGCCCATGAATCTTATGCATAAAATTCCTCATTAAGCAGTTTAGAGCAAAGGTGGAAGGCACAGGGGCTGGAGAGATAGCATGTAGGTAAGGCATTGACCTTGTATGAGGAAGGTTGGTGGTTCAAATCCTGGCATCCCATATGGTCCTCTGAGCCTGCCAGGAGTCATGTCTGATATAGAGGTGGAAGTAATCCCTGAGAGCTGCCGGGTATGACCCAAAAACCAAAAACCAAAAAAAAAAAAGTGGAAGACATAGAAATATGGAAGGCATATCTTCAGCTGCAGAAAATATAATTAAGACAATGAAATAGAATAGAAAGAAATGTGGAATATATTGAGTATCTTTGTGTAAAAACCATTTTCCATAATAAGAACTTTTTCTTTCATGGAATGGAATTACTCCATAAAGGCTATGAGATTTTTAAGGTTCTTGGTAAGTTATGATTATTCCAAACTGAACATTTTGCCGCTACTATTATATACTTAAGTCTTAGACATTATTGCCAAATAAATATTCCTATAATAGCTATTCTCACAATTAAAATACATCAGTGGATCTCATAATGGGTACAATAACTTCCCAAATACTTTATCATATGGATCAAATTACTCAGCCATCTGGTCCCAAGCAATCTGTAAACATAATTTATATTTGTGTCATTATATTTGCATATTAATGATGTTACAAGTAAGTTTTTAGTTCTACTTTATAAAGTTCCATCTATTGAGAATATCTTTATTTTCTTGTTATAAAAAATAGAAGATCATTATCATAACTATCTTTTATAGGTATTTAGTCAAGTATTATAACCAAAAAATTTCTGTGATAAGTACAATTTATGTTTTTCAACCAAAATAATTTCACTGCCAACAGCACAGAGATCAGAATAAGAGATATACCATTCCAAAGTTATGAGAAGAGAAATTCAAAGTTGCCACATTTTTAAAGATCTTATAAAACCAGCTGCAAAGTTGAAAGAAAAGTTTTATTAAGTGTCAAAAGTTTTCTGGGAAGTGAATAATAAAAATAAAACATGCAATTTTTCACATATTAACAAAATATTTTGTTTATAAAGCTAAGGATGGACATAGAGTAATTAATTCCTGAATAAATGCTGTATATTTGATCAAATATATAGATTTTTGTCTTATAAAATATCTATCCCCAAAGATTTTCAATAACACATTAAATGAAACAGGGAGCACTTGAGATAATAGTGAACAAATACCAACTGACTGGGTAACAGGATTCCTATCTTTATAAGTAAGGTATTTCATTTATGTTTTGAACTCTTTATTTGAATTCTTTATTTAAACACCATGATTACAAATATTATTAAAATTATGTTTCAGTCATAACAAGAACACCCCCCTTCACCCGGCAACCTTTCCATCATCAATGCTCCCATCACTTCCCTCCTCCAACCCCTGCCTGTATTCAAGATAGGCTTTCTACCTCCCTCACTCACTGACATTTTTATGATAGTTCTCAGCGTAGTTATTTCTCTAACTGCACTCACCACTTTTGTGGTGAGCCTTCTGGTCCTCATCTCGGAATTATTTCAATGTGTTTAATTTATATTAAAAACCATATATATATATATATATATATAGGACAACATTGGTGGTGGAAATGCCTCTCATTCATTATTACTATGTACCTTAAATATTACTGTAATTCAATTTCCCCATAAAAAACCCATCCCTATATCAGTGAGACTATTTTGTGTGTGTGTGTGTGTCTCACTCTAATTTCACTCAAAATAATAGATTCCGTTTAATCCATGTATAGGAAAATTTCATGGCTTCATCTCTCCTGACAGCTGCATAATATTCCATTGTGTATACGTACCACAGTTTCTTTAGCCATTCATCTGTTGAAGGGCATCTTGGTTGTTTCCAGCATCTGGCTGGAATTTGTTGAAAGTGCTGTGATGAATATAGGTGTGAGGAAGGGATTTTTGTATTGAATTTATGGTTTCAGGCCTGATATCAAGGTCTTTAAGACACTTGCATCTGACCTTGGTGCATAGTGTTAGCTGGAGGTTTGAGTTTGTTTTTTTGCAAGTGGCTGTCCAGTTGTGCCAACACCACTTGCTGAAGAGGTTTTTCTTGCTGCTCCATTTTGCATTTCTTGCCCCTTTATCAAAGATTAATTGATTTTATATCTGGAGAGCATTCTCTGAATACTCTAGTCCAGTGGTCGGCAACCTGCGGCTCTCGAGCCACATGTGGCTCTTTCCACTTTTAATTTGGCTCTTCTGTGTGCTGGGTGGCCGCACCAGGAGTCAGGACTCTGCTCCTTGCCTCTGTCAGTGTGCGCCTGTGTGCAGCCCCTGCAGCCGGTTCCAAGAGTGTAAGATGATACCCAGCATCAACCCTAAACAAAGGTGTGCCCCAATGTCATCCTTTCTGAAACCTCTTCCTTTGATATGTAAAAGCCCACTGAATATGTACTTTTGTCTCTCTCTCTCTTGACCAGGTATTGGGAATTGGTTTTAATAAAGAAAGGTGTTCTAGCTTTTTGGGCTCAAGGCAGAGAGTACAAAGTAAATGGCCATAGACTCCATGATCATCCTTTCCTGGCTAGCTTGGTTTATTATTTCTTTCCTGCTACCCTGCTTCTTCAGACCAGGTTGGGTGGGGTTTAGAAATACAATGCCTGGAGTGATCTTAAAACACATATTTTATTTTGCACAAGAGTGGGTGGGCATCTTCCATGAAGGCATTCCAACCCAGAGTTTTCTTTTCCTTGGATTCTCATGTTCAGAGTACTCATGATTAAAGTTATGAGTTAATGCCCTTAAATGCTGTTTTTCATATTGATTATGACTTTCTGCATAATATAAGTGCCAATTGGAAATTTTTGCAAGAGTGGAAACATTTCAATATCTCCACTCAGACACAGCTATCCCAGAATCAGATTCTTTTTTGAACATGCGCATCTTATGTCTCACTGTAAAACCTACTTGTGAAACTCCCCTGCAGAGAAATATTAATTCATAGAGAAAATGAACAATGTCTGCCAAATACACAAGCTTAGCTACCCATTCCTTGTCCAACTGGGGCTGTACAAAGTCAGAATTCTGCTCTCACAGGAACTGCACTACTTCTTCCCTCTTGCCAACAAGGTAAGAGAGCACCCTTCCCCTAAACAGCCACTTCACTTCTTCATGGAGAAGATGCTAGTAGTGGGCATCCATACTCTCACCCAGGGTGGTGAATAGTGTGGATTTGATCACAATTGTGAATTTCACAAATGATGTTTACTGTGTCATCTGTCACAGAGTTTAGTAAAAGCAGGGAATTTTTTGAATCATGTCTATGATTCAATGAGTGGATACAATGTATGGGTGTGCAATTTCTGTTTCTTGTGACTACACAAAAACACTGAGCCATGCGCAGTACATCATCTGTACATATATCAACACCTCAGATTATTATTCTGAGTGAAATGAGTCAGAAGGAGAGGTGTAGACACAGAATAATCATTTGTGGCATATAAGAATAATAAATGGCAATACTAGAGAAAATAGGGATGAGGAACAGGAGGACTAGTCTATGATAGGAAGCTTGTCATAAAAAGCTGTGTGTTCAGTTAGAACAGAGAAAGGTCCATTATGACTTCTGGCCTTGAGGGTTTCTTGTGACAGGTCTGCTGTAAATATTAAGGATGCTCCTTTGAATGTAATTTCCCTTTTTCATCGTGCTACTTTCATTATTCTATCCCCACCTGTGGGATTCATCATCATGACCAGGATGTGTCTTGGTGTGTTTTTCTTTGGGTCTCTTTTAGCTGGTTCTCTTCAGGTATGCAGGATTTGGTTGCATGCTGTCTTTAGCTCTGGGAGATTCTCAATAATGATGTCCTTAACTGTTGTTTTTCCTGGGAATTTTCTTCGTGGATCTCTGGGACTCCAATGATTCTTATGTGGTTTCTGTTGAATTTATCAAAGAATTCAATTTTTATCTGCTCACATTCCTTGAGTATTTTTTCCATTGTCTGATCATTTGCTTTGAGAGTTTTTCCCAATCTTTTCTGCTGTATGGAGTTGTTCTGTATCTCATCTTCCAGCTCACTGATTCTGACCTCAGTTTCTGTTACTCTGTTAGAGAGGCTTTCTATTGAGGTTTTTATTTCAGCTACCAAGATTTTCAGTCCTGTTATTTCAGTCTGGAGTTTTCTGATTTATGTCTTTGTGGTCTATTCAGCTCAATCTATGCTTTCTTTAAGTTCTCTGAACATCCTCCATACTTTTATTCTAAGCTCCTTATCTGAGAGGCTAATTAGGTGGTTGGCACTTTTAGGGTCATCAGAGCTGCCATCTTCGTTTAATATTTCTGATGTTGGTTTGCATTGTTTCCCTCTTTTCAAACTTGCTGTGTAGTATTTTCTATGTATGGAGTTCATTTACTAGAGATGAACTGCTCTGGGTCCAACCTGCTTAGGTGTTGGTTTTGAACCTGCAGTGCTCAGGAGACCTCAGTAATGGTGTTGGCAGTGGCGACCCAGACTCACCCTGTTCAGGCATGTCCAGGTCACCTCAGTCTCAGCTTTCTTCAGGGATTCTGTGCGAGATTGGTCTCAAGCCTGTGACTAAGTTCCTTCAGGTTCGAATTCCGGTGCCCCATATGGTTCCCCGTGCCTGCCAGGAGCAATTTCTGAGCATGGAGCCAGGAGTAATCCCTGAGCACTGCCGGGTGTGACCCAAACACCAAAAAAAAAAAAAAAAAAAGATGGAGGCGACCTGGACTCACCCGTAGGGGTTCAGGCGAGTCTCAGGCCCCTCAGTCTCAGCTTTCTTCAGGGAACCTGTGCGGGGGTTGCTCTCAGACCCTCAGTGCTCAGGCACCCTCAATGAAGATGTAGGCGACCCGAACTCACCCTTTTTCAGGCGTGTCCAGGGTACCTTAGTGTCAGCTTCCTTCAGGGATTCTGTGCGGGAGTTGGTCTCAAACCCATGGCCAAGATATTTCATTTAAATATAAGCATAGAGGCCTGGCGGTGGCTCTGTAGGTAAGGTGCCTGCCTTGCCTGCACTAGCCTAGGATGAACCGAGGTTCAATCCCCTGGTTTCCCATATGGTCACCCAAGCCAGGAGCGACTTCTAAGCACATAGCCAGGAGTAACCCCTGAGCGTCACTTGGTGTGGCCCCAAAAACAAAAAAAAATAAAAAAATGAAAATAAATATAAGCCTATACAATAAATAATCTAAAAAGAACAACTCATAATAAAAATTATGTCTTTATCTCATTCAATGCTGTGAGAAATAATAAAAACTGTTAATATTGGGGTAGGAATGTTGATCAGTAGAAAGTGCATGCTTTGTGTATTTGAATTCTTAGATTTTATACCAAGATCAAAATAAATAATTTGAAGAGAACAACTAATAATAAATATTATGTCTATATCTCATTCAGTGCTGTGAGAAATAGTAAAAGTGTTAATATTGGGGTAGAAATGTTGGTCAGTGGTAAAGTGCATACTTTGTGCATATGAGTTCTTAGATTTGATACCAAGATCAAAATAACAATTGTTTAATTGCTATTAAAACAATTCAGTCATAACTTGATATGCTAAATTGGCAGGAAATTCAAAAATTCTATCTTTTTATCTGAGGTTCAAAACATAAGGCCATTTATGTGATATTTTAGGTAAAAGGATAAATAGCAGCATTTCTCTGACCAATGATCTAGAGAAGTATATATCTATGATAAATACAGAATCTTAAACCCACTACTTCAGGCCAAACTTTTACCATGTTTAATTAATATCATAATTTCTTAAAAATAAATTGTGATAAATAGCTTAATTTCTAAGAGTGACTCTTCAGTCATTAATTTTTTTTTTTTTTGGTTTTTGGGTCACACCCGGCAGTGCTCAGGGGTTACTCCTGGCTCCATGCTCAGAAATTGCTCCTGGCAGGCATGGGGGACCATATGGAGCACCGGGATTCGAACCAATGACCTTTTGCATGAAAGGCAAACACCTTACCTCCATGCTATCTCCCGGGCCCCAGTCATTAATTTTTTTAACTTAGCAAAAATGAAATCTGTGAATGTATCTTCAAACATATGTTTAAAAATAACATCCAATTTATAGTGTAGAACACGAAAAAATACCAGTTCTGCCAAGGAAGATTTTTGGAATCAAATTACTGCCATCTTCCAACTTTATTTAGTTAATGTTCAAACATAATACTTTTTAAAATATCTTTATATAAACACCTTGATTATAAATATGATTATACCAGTAGTTTGGTTTCAGTCATATAAAGAACACCTGCCTTTAACAGTGCAACATTCCCATTACCAATGCCCTCTCTCTCTCCCTCCTCCACATCCCGTCCCACCTATATTTGAGACAGGCTTTCTACTTCCCTCATTCATTCACATTATTATGATAGTTGTCAGTGTAGTTGTTTTTCTAACCACACTCTCCACTCTTTGTGGTGAGCTTCATATTGTGAGTTGGATCTTCCAGCTCTCATCTCTATTGTCTTTGAGAATTATTGCAAAAATGTCTTTTATTTTTTCTTAAAACCCAAAGATGAGTGAGACTATTCTGCGTCTATCTCTCTAACTCTGACTTATTTCACTCAGCATAACATATTCCATGTACATCCAGGTCTGATATCAAGGTCTTTAATCCATTTGAATTTTACCTTTCTATATGGTGTTACATGGGGGTCTGAGTTCACTTTTTTGCAAGTGACTAATCAGTTGTGCCAACATCACTTGTTGAAGAGGCTTCCTTGCTCCATTTAGGATTTCTTGTTTCTGTATTAAAAAAGATTATGTGATTATATGTCAGGGGAGCAAGCCTATTCCACTGATCTGAGGGTCTGTCCTTATCCCAATACCATGTTGCTTTGATAACTATTGCTTCGTAATACAGTTTAAAGTTGGTGAAAGTAATGCCTTCCATATTCTTTTCCCAAGGATTGATCTAGTTATTTGAGGATGTTTATTGTTCCAAATGAATTTCAGAAGTGCTTGATGCACTTCTTTGAAGAATGTCATGAGTATCTTTATGGGGATCACATTAAATCTGTAGAATGCTTTGAGGAGTATTGCCATTTTAATGATGTTAATCCTGCCAATCCATGATCAGGGTAAAACATACTACATTTTTTTAATGTAACAGAGTCAATGACTCAATATAATGGAAAACTGAATTAAGTCCTCAATAAGAAAGTTTCACAATTTCTCAATATAAATACCAAGAATTTACTGTTCTTTTGTGTTGTGGAGTTATGCATCCTGTATTCTAATAAAGTAGAAGGAAAGAAATGAAAGATAGGACACCTGGATAAATCTGGCCTAAAGAATAATCTGATGTTAAAGGGTTATTACTTTTGCTTTTAAATGTCTTATTTTTAATCATTACAAAATTTTTAAATGTATTTGACAGCCCTTAATTTATTGCTTAAGTGGTTCCCAAATGTAAAACTTTAAAAAAAAAAGCTTTGTCCTATAGAATGCTATCTTAGTAAGGCTTCTTTGCTTCAAATTATGCCCTATCTATACTTTCTGTTCATAACTTCAAAATTGCCTGGTAAGTGACTTGCTCAGCATTATCTTGGCTCTAGTGGGAACCCAGTCTTTTCCTGAGTAAATGCTGCCAAGCAATATAATACCATCAGAACATTACAATCAATAATCTTGAACATTGGGGATTTTCTTTTCTCAAAAAAAAATCTTTGCTTGTTATCATATTTTTCCCATGGAGTCAAGTCTATAAAGAATGCACATTGTCTGGTCACCTCCTTGATAAGTTGTATAAAATCCATTGTAAACACTTCAGAAGTTTGTATAATTTAACCCAGAAACTACTCCATATGAGAGCACAAACTATTAGGCTCCACAGTTGTGTGTAAACACACATTGTGTGTAAACTGCATTTTCCTTCTGCACCAAACTATTTATTACTCATGAGAATTTAATCACAAACTAGAAGTTTATTATGACTCTAAGAAATTAAGACCTGACTAATTCACATACTGCATTACTTTTGCTTTTTCAGTATTAGTGAAATGACATGGTTATATGATGACATGTATTTTAGAGGTACCATTTAAAATTTTTCAAAGTAAATGTCACTACACCCCAACCACTACCAGAGGAATCCATGGTACCACACTTTCCTCTTTGATCTCACTTCCTTTTCTTTCTTTCTTTTTTCTTTTTTTTTTTTTGGCCATTCTCATAACTACATAACCACAACTCTGTGGTCTGTGTCGACAGGTTTGCTTCTGGACTTTTTTGGTCTGTTCTTGTGCTTTTCTCCCTTAAAGCCCACATATAAGTGATATCATCAAATATTTGCCTTCATCCTTTTTATTAATTCATTTACCATGCCTCCTGACAAGTATACCAAGAGGTACCACAATTTCTTTATCTATTCATCTATCATTGTATACTTGGGTTTCCAAATATTGTTTCAAGTTTTGAAATCTTAACTATTGTAAATAGTACTGCATTGAGCATAGGTGTGTGTATATCTCTTCAAATTTGTATCTTTGTGTCCTTAGTTTAGATACCTAAGAATGAGAGCAATGTATAAAAATATTTTAGTGTTTTGAGAAATTTTTATATATTTTCATAGAATTAGGCCAATTTATATTTCACCAATATATAATATCTATTTTTCTACACACTGAATATACTTACTTCCGATATTTTTTATATAAGTCATTCTCACTGGGATGAATTTTCACTTTGATTTTCATTTTTTAATAACAAGTGAAAGTATCTTTTCATGCTTCTATTGTCCATCTATGTGTGCACCGTATTCAAGTATCTTCGCAGGTCTTCCCCCAATTTATGGGGTGGTTTATTTTGCTGTTGATATATATATATATATATTTTTTTTTGGTTTTTGGGTCACACCCGGCAGTGCTCAGGGGTTGCTCCTGGCTCCATGCTCAGAAATTGCTCCTGGCAGGCACGGGGGACCATATGGGGCACCGGGATTCGAACCGATGACCTTTTGCATGAAAGGCAAACGCTTTACCTCCATGCTATCTCCCGGGCCCCTGTTGATATATTTTTTAAACTTCTTTTCTATATCTTGAATGCTTTAGCTCATTGTCAAATGTATTAAATTCACATATTTTCTCCTATTCACTGAGATTTTTTTCTGGTTTAGTGCTAATTTCTATTTTGTTTGAGATAATCTATTTTTTGCTTTAATTTTCTGTGCTGGTTGAGTTGAATACCCTTCAATACCATTGTGTGTTTTGCCTTTTTTATTTTATGCATGTTATGGATTTAGGTCAGTTATTAAAGTCCTTAATTCATTTGAGTTAACTTTTGTACATGGTATAAGATAATTCACCAGTTTCTTTCTTTCACATATAGTAACCACATTTATTTACCAGCACCATTGATTGAAAAATACTTCTAGTCTCCACTTCATGCTCTCAGAATCACTTATATTTTATTTCTGTTTCATAGAAGACAGGCTTATCTCATTATACCCATATAACTCTACTCCCTAAAATATAGCAATCAGTACCATTAGAAAATCATTTTAGATAAGAGAAATATAGAGCACATTGGCATGAAGTTTGTAGATCTCTTGAGAGTTTAAGGAAGAAGGAGCTTTCTATGAAATGATATCTTTACTGGATCTAACACAGAATTGCAGTCTTCTGAAATTCCTTTCATAATTCATGATTATCCTATTATACTCTCTTTGAGAAAATTTTTATTTGCAAAACTTCCTAACAAGTTAAGATCAGAATGAGAATTTCATCTTAGATAGGATGCAGACCTAATCTTTGATTTTTGTCCTAGTAAGTAAACAAGGGTCCAATTTCTTTGGTTTGGTTTAAATCCAAGATAGAGGTTAAACAAATCAGACAACACATTGATGATGGGAGCAGGGTTTTCAGAGTTATTTGAAGGCTTTGTCTATCTTGCCAGCTCAAGGCTCACAGCAAGTAAGTAAACTTTGATTAACCCTAGATTAATCCAAAGACAAAAGAACCTTCAGTCAAGAGACTAAGATAGAGTTGAGGGGGAAGGGAGAGAAAAATATGCTATGTCCTAATCACTGAGAAAGAACAGGCTGTCCAAGCCAATTCTGTTCTGATCTATAATAAGATCAATTGCATCTGGAGCTCTTTGAGCACTGGCAGCAGGCACAGGGACATAGCACTGAGGAAGGATTACCTCATTGAAGAGAGCAGCCAAGGCTACCAGCCTCCTTTTCTAACCCTCCCACTCTGAGCCTGCCCTCTTTCTCAACCACCACAGCATTGCCAGTTGCCTACTGAAGCATAGCAAGTTTACAGAGTAAATATGTCAACGTATTGAACAAGTGGTCTCTTTTTTTCCAACCAGCCACCTAAGCATCTTCCAGGTTAAATCCATCTTAAAGTTCAAACAAATAAAAGTTTGTCAGTTGCACTCCATTGACTAGTCTTTTGTTCCCTTAAAACTTCTGGTAAAGCTTCCTCTACAGATCTTATTTAGGAAACCTTTTAGCTATCCCTTTTGAATCCAGTGCAATATTGAATGTATTCACCTCAGTGTGAGACTATAATTTCTTGTTCAGCTCCATGGCCAGAGAGAACAACTTAATTTTAGGTAACTAGATCCATCCCAAAATGAAAAGCTAAGACATCTTTCTCACTATTTTTTTTCTTTTTCTTATCTTTATGTACTTTTAGCAGTCCAAGAAAGCAAAATACATACTGTTTTATCAGTCACTTCAATTAATGATCATACTAGAGTGCAATTGATTTGGAAAGAGGGACAGAGAAAGTACAAATAATGCTTGATACATATAAGGGCTAACAAAACAGAAATTTTTCCTATTAGCAGGGGGAAAATATGTGTCTGAGTATGTATAAGATTGGGTTCATAAAAGCTTAGGGTTTTTTCTATTTTTTGTTTAATATTTTTAAGTGGCATAGAAGGCCTTTTGAACTTTACATAACTCTTACAAAATATTTTGATGGATTGAATGCAAAAAATGAATCAGACATATGGATTAAATTTTTATTAAAATACAGATGGTTTTATTATTATTATTAAATTAAGTAGACTGTTTGGCAAAGTACATTTGGTTTTGGCCAAATCCAGGATATTTGAAAAATAGTTTTTGAGATATCCAGTGAATTGAATGCAAAGCCAGGTTTACCCATCCCTAGAATTTGGAAAAGAAGAAATCTGGCTCATCAAGATTTGGTTCCGTGTCAAATTTATTGGGAAATAAGGCTTCTCTGAAATGCCAAAATTGCCTACGTGCCTTGGGAGTGCAGTAGAAATGCCCAATAGTTATTGAATAACTCAGCTTGCCAGCACCATAAAAGGCAGCAATTCAATGACCTGAGAGAAAGGTGACTGCTCCCTGTTTCTTCCAAGATACAAAGAACTGAACCAAAGCCAGTAAATTCTGTATTTGCAACTATGCTGTCTAGCCTAGAAAATTATCGCACAGCAGCAAATGGCTAGAAAACACTTCTTTGATAGAAAAAGGTCATCACCATGCCAAGAAAGCTGACAAGGACTAACTAGAAAAGTTAGGAAGAGCAACAAGCAGCAAGAGTATTGGTGAAAAATGAAGACATATTTCTTGAAAACTTTTCTAGACTTTAAGAAATAACTTCATTAAATTTTTTAAACATCCCAAAAGAATGCCTGGAACTTTTTGGCACCTTAATAACAGTCCTTTTAAATATCTTTCATCAGCTCAAGGGTTATTGGGGGAAAAGTTTCATTCCATCTATCAGTAAGCCATCTAAACATGATTCTACATGAAATTTTAAGTTCAGCAACCTTTCATTCCTATTCAGGACCATTGTGAAACTCTATTGTAGCCATAGTAAAACTTCAGCTTTCTGCCAGTGTTTTGGAGTACAGGGGGTCATCTGAAAATCTACTTTCTTGTCAAGTAAGTAAGTATTCTAAGTGTCAAGCCATATTGTGTACAAATATTTACAAATCTATTTATTATTTACTACTCTGTTCTCTTAAACAAAGGATATTGTTGTTTTATAAAATGCTTTAAAATTGTTGAGGACAAAAGTATTTATTTCTAAACTATAGAATCTCAGCTTACATTTAAAAATATGTGTATTTTCTATATGTAGTAAGACTCCAGAAGCTAGAACTCTAGATGTTTAATGCATGAATGGTGGGAGTTAGCATAGAGATTTAGTATTTTATGAAGTCATCAGTGAGACTAGATAGTCTCAGAAGTGTAATACTATTGTTAGCTCTGAGTAGTATAGGAAATGAAGGTTTCATGGAAACTTCCATGAAGTTTCCATGCCTTCCATTGTGACACAAGAGTAAGTGACTTTCAGTCTGGAAGTCCTTGGGAAAACCTCTAGTGCTGTCTGATGTCTGCATGCCTCCCCACCACTGCAACCAAAACTGACCTTTTTTTGGTAAAAACAAAACATTCCTAATAAATAAAAACAGTTTCCAGACTACCAGTTAACACACTTAGAGCTAGAAAGAACAAAGTATCAATTCTGAATATCAACAAATTGACATTTATGCTTTTTCCTGTTTGTTTTTTCTTTTCCTTTTTTTTTTTTTGCCTGCTACTCATCACACTGCCATTAATTCAGAAAGCTTGTATTACTAATACAACCCCAATTCTTTTTGTATTTAAATGAGTCTGTGTCTTTCTTAATATGGTCCTGATATATGATACTAGATATGTTAAGTTAATATTTATGATCATGGACTTTCTCATCTGAATAATAACTGCTATACCCTACCAACCTGCTCCAAAGATGTTAAATGTCAAATTAGATACATAAAAGTACAAGTTAGGTACATGATTTAGGTAAATGATAGTATCTTACAAGTTGTAGAATGCTACTAAATATAACTCATTCTTTTATTTATTCTATACATTTAGTACTTATTTAATCTGGAGTGTAGAATTAGCCATTTCACCATTCCCAATCCCTAAGAAACTTACAACTTGATAGCAGTATAAAATACATTAAAAATAAAAATAAAAATGTAAAAATAAATGAGGCACAAGGAAATACAACTACAGTTTAATCTAAAAGGACATAGTATTTTTATCTAGAGAATTGGATTTTTTTGTAACCCTGCATTATTACCAGCTATTCAGATTTTCTATTTGATTCTCAAACTTCCTCCTCTGTGTACCTTCTCCTGTGGATTCCGACACCTAAATGCTATCAATAATCCACCAAATGACAGCTTATTTTACATGGGCCAGGGCCAAAATAGCCCTGTGAGTGCTTCTATAGCACCAACACTAAAGAACATTTTAAAACAGAACTAAACGCAGCATCTCATGGAGGAATCACTGAGAATTATCACTAAATTACATTGTTATGGCTTCAGAGACATCCAATACTTTGGACCACTAAACTTCAAACACATTAAGTGCTAAAAGTGCTTTATTTGAGTTGGGGGAAACTAAAGCAAATTCTGAGAAAGAAATGAAATGGCAAATTGGTTCCAGGTTTAAAGCACCAACTTAAGGCAGGTGATTGTAGAATACAAGTGTTTTTATAAAACTTCAGCTTTTATGTTTATACTCATTTAGCTGAAAATCAATTCAAGTCTGGTTGAGACCAATACAAAGGACAAAATGTTGTTCCTAATGCTGTATGGGATCAGTCATTCCTAAGGTAAGCCAAGACAATATATTAGGTCTGCAGTCTCAGCTCTGCCCTGACACAGTCATAACGTTTACTCTGACCAACAAGGGGACAGCCTTAGTTACACTCAAATAGGATCACAAATTTGGCCCTATCCTACAAGTACACAGCTGTGATGCTTGTAGCAATAGTCAGCTCAGAAACTAAAGAAAGCATCTCCAATGTGGATATATCAAATTTAAAATACACTCCAAAACAAAGAACACTGAGAGCAAAGGCTCCACAGATGTTCAGGTTGTGCCTATACCTGCTTTTTTTATATAAAGAATCTGGAAATTAATAATACTTCCAAAACTCACATGTAAAAATTATTCTCAAGTCACAGCATGGAAAGGCTGTTTCTAAAATTCAACAAGAAGCTGGTATTCCCAAGAATAGCAGAGGTAAGTCCCATCTATAAAACTGGTTCAGAGCAGTCATCCCTAAACTAACACTGGAAAAGTGAAAAAATTCAACCTTACCTATGAAGATGAGCTTGCTGAAAAACTGTTATCTAAAAAACTTACAATCTTCACTCATTGTCCAAAATAACATCAAATCAGCTTCCAGACAAAAACTAGGGTCAAAACACTAGTCAGCTAGAAATTGGAGTTTTAGTGGCTATAGGAAACCACTGAACACAAATTCCTCATTGTTACCCAGTGTATACAACTCAGAACCAAAGGTACCAGATTGAGCTTGCAAATGTTTAATGCATTCTTAACTTCCAAGAATCAGTAGAGACACAGAAACCAGCATGATATTGTGATCATAACACAATAGTAATAGGAGACTTTAATGTCCCACTCTTGTCATTGAACAGATCAACCACATAGAATTTAACTTCTATTAAGAAAGAAGATCTCTAAATAATGAATTGTAAAAACTGGAATAACAGACAGAAATTGAACCCTACATTTAAAAATGCTAGAGTCATTCTTCTCCAGTGCACATGGAACTTTCTTAAGGATAGACTATGTGCTGGGGTATAATTCAAGTGTTCATAAAGTTACAAAATAGAACTTATATCATATGAAGTATCTTTTCAGACCACATAAAGTAAAAATTAACTATAAAAGGACCATAAACATAAACAAAAAATAAACAAACAAACAAAAAGGACCATAAACAGTGTTAGGGAAAACTCTAATATTCAGAAACTGAAAAACATAGTTAAATGAACATTGCATCAAAGAGGAAATTTAAAAAAAAATAAACTCTTCCAAAAAAGGAGAATGTAGACATAAAGTATCAATACCTGAAGGACACAATGAAAATACTATTAAAGTGGCAAATTCATAGCAATCTAGGCTTACCTGAGGAAACAAGAAAAATCTCAAATAAAAAACTTAATCCATAGCTTGAGAAGCTAGGAAAAAGAGCTAAATAGAAGACAGAGTAAGACTGAAAAAATCGTATAGTATGTAAGGTACTTGCCTTGCATGTAGACACCCTGGGTTTGATCCCTAGCATTCTCTATAATGCCCTGCATTCGCCAGAAGTGATCACTGAGTGCGGAGCCCAGAGTAAACCATGAATACCACCAGGTGTGACTCAAAATCCGATAAATAAAAAAAGGAATTAAATATAACAAATTAAAGCATTATTCAATTATATATAAACCAAGAAAACAATACAAAGTGTTAATAAAGCCATGATCTAGTTTTTCAACAAATAGAAAAAATAGACAAATCCTTGGCTAGACTCATTAGTAAAAAAAAAATAATAAAGAAAATTCACATAAATTGGATCACAAATATAAAGGGAGAATTTACAACAGACACTTTAGAAATTCAAAGAATCATGAGAGATTATTTTAAACAACCTCCATGCCACTGAGCTGGAGGAAAGTAATGAATTCTTAAAATCATATAGCTTTCCAAGGTTAAATCAGGAGGAAATATAAAATCTAAACAGATCAATAACAAGTTAGAAAATTGAAACAGGAATTTAAAATAATCCCAAGGAAAATACCCAATAAAAAAAGAAAAGAAAAAACAAACAGATATCATGAGAACTGCATATATCAAAAACTGAAAACAATCAGTGTTGGCAGGATGTGAAACCAAATGTAAAAGAGCTCTTATTCTCTGTTGGTGGGAATTTGTTGTCTGGGTCAATCTCTACAGAAAACAATATAAAGACTTCTAAAAAACTAAGACTATAGCTTCATATGACTGAACAATTCTACTTATTGACATCGGCCCTAAGAATAAAAAAATCTTAACTTTAAAAGACAGATATATGTCTATATTCATTGTACTGCAAAAAATAACTTTAAAGTTTTAAAACCAACTGAAGTGTCCAATAACAAATAGCTATAGAAAGAAGTTGTAGTAAACATACACCATGGAATATTATACAGCTGTGAGAAAAATAAAAATCTTTAGTTTGCTGCAATTTTGATAAAACTTGAGAGTATTATTTTAAGTGAAATATGGTAGAGGGAGAAGAAGAAGCATATGATGATACCACTTATTGAGCAATAAAACATGAGCATGGTACATATAGCATGGAGGTAAGGCGTTTGCCTTTCATGCAAAAGGTCATCGGTTTGAATCCTGGTGCCCCATATGGTCCCCCGTGCCTGCCAGGAGCAATTTCTGAGCATGGAGCCAGGAATAACCCCTGAGCACTGCCGGGTGTGACCCAAAAACCAAAAAAAAAAAAAAATGGGCAGTGCTGAATGATAATAAGCCTTGACCTTGAATTACTAAATTGAGATCACCAAATAGTGGGGAGTGAGGGTGGAGGAAAAATAGTGAACTGAAGCAATGTAAAGACAGTGGTGAAGACTCTGGGATACTTTGGTGATAGTAAAGTTATAAATGAAAACACTATTTTGACCCCAAAAATTATAATTTATAAATATATATTAACATTTATTAACTATGAATATCTGTGTTTATGTATTAATACTATAATTTATCATAACAAAAATAAATGCATATTTTATAAGTTGAGTATGATAATAAACACTACTCTGTTTGAAATTTTTCTGTCCAATCATCACAACTCACCTGTCAGTTCTAGTATAACTGACCCCTTTGTCTTCAAATTTGTCAACACTGTCCTATCACAACTTAATCATAGCCATAGAAAAGATTCATCCAACTTTGTATGATATCTGAGAATCATCTATCTAGGATATAAATACAGTCTTTAATAATTTTTTTAATATTTTACAAAAACAACCTCTTATTTCAGAATGATGTGAAATGCCTTCACTTAACTTCACAAAAACGATCCTATGCGATTTGTTCCCTACTTGCTTCTCCAGCCTATTCTACTTGAGAGGTGCCTTTCTGATAAAATTTATGGCATTTATTTATAATACATGAGACAGATTTTTACCCACTCTTGATTCATGATGATATAAAATTTATGTTATTCTTAAAATAAGGGATTAGATAGGAATATTGGTGGTCACAGCAACAAAAAAGCTAACTGGGGAGAGGAATAGAAGAGGAAAAATATTGGGGGCCAGGCGGTGGCACTGAAGGTAAGGTGCCTGCCTTGCTTGTGCTAGCCTAGGAAGGACCGCGGTTCGATCCCCCAGTTTCCCATATGGTCCCTCAAGCCGGGAGTGACTTCTGAGCACATAGCCAGGAGTAACCCCTGAGCATCACTGGGTGGGGCCCAAAGTCAAAAAAAAAAAAGAGGAAAAATAACATTAAGAAAGAAGAAATAAAGGTACACTTTTCCAGTGGTGATATCTGATTTATTTGATACTGAATATGGAAGTCGGGACTGATCATCAAAAATGGAAGGATTCACATAAAGAACACATACAAGTCTCTAAGTAGATTTGGGAGTAAGTAATCCTCTGATTCATTCATGGAGGAATACAGTTAGTAAGGAGGTCTAACTTGTCCTTATGAATCTACAATTCATATTGTTCTTCAAATGTTTTTCCTTGGGATGTGGTTGTTGCAATTATAGTGATGTTTATCTAACAATTATATAGCAATTTACAGTTTCCCAAATGGTGTTATAAATATCTCATTTGAAGGATCACCTTCAGGGTTCTCCAAATTAAAGGATAGAGTTTTCAAAGAGTGCCCAGTCTACTTGCTTGGCTTACTAAATGGTTATCATATGCCACATTTTTATGGTGTTTTTGAACTCTCTATTAACTCTTGGCAAACTGATGTTTTTAATTAGGTGTTACTTAAAAGTAACATGGAAACATGGTGGAGTCTTAAAAGTACTTAAATTAATATTCACAAACATTTGTGCTGAGAACTGGGATCATCTCTTTAAGAAAATCAGCTAGTCAAGTATGGAAAGTTGAAGAGAGCAGTAGTGTTAGAACACCAGAAGACTGGTTTTCACTTTTGTCTTGCCTCTAAAACTTCAGATTTCTCTGGGTATGTCCAAAGGATACATGAAGAAGCAAAGTGCAAGGCAGGTAAGAAAGATCTTTCTATTGTATCATAAAGGGACTAATATTTTTGAACCTTTTCTCAGAGATAATAAAGGTTTACAAACTTAAATTGTGTTTCTGAAAAAGTGAGTTTGTCATATGAAGACTATTAAACTTTTTTTAATATATTTTTATTGTGTCCAAAGAGTGAATAACAAATCTTCAAAAGTAGTATTTAAAGTATATAGTGATAATGAATCAGGACCATTCCCACCATCAGGGTTGTTCTCCTTCTTCCACCCCTTTTCCCTGCATGTGTCCCATATCTCCCCATTGTCCCTAGAAATTCTAGTGAAACTGTTTCCCTCTATGTATAGTTTGTTGTAGATAGTTTATCGATTTTGTTGTTGACTTTAGGTTTGATGTTTAAGTTGGATCATTTTTAAATTACACTCAATGTTCATATGGCTGTTTGGTCCTGGTACCATTCATTTTATTTTTCCCCTCATTCATGAGTTACTGTTCATTTTTATTTTACCCCTCAATTCATGAGGCAGAATATGTTGTGTATTCTTCTGGAAGAGGACAACGAAAAAGGAAAAATATAGCATCTACCAAAAAATAAAAATAAAAAGCACCCAGGAGCAAAAGAATCACCAAATAATAATCACAAGAGTGAAAAGGAAGGAAAAGAAAGAAAAAAGTAAAAAAAAAGAGAGAGAAGTAGAAAAGAAAAAGAAGAGAATAAATTAAAAAAAGGCATGCTGGGCCCGGGAGATAGCATGGAGGTAAGACGTTTGCCTTTCATGCAAAAGGTTATCTGTTCGAATCCTGGTGCCCTATATGGTTCCCCGTGCCTGCCAGGAGCAATTTCTGAGCATGGAGCCAGGAGTAACCCCTGAGCACTGCCGGGTGTGACCCCAAAAAAAAACCAAAAAAAAAAAAAAGGCATGCTGGTGTGGCAAGGTTTTGTGCCCTGCCCCTTTTTTGCATAGGCACAGTAAGTACCTTATTCCCTTGGCCTAAGAGATTCAGGGTTTCTCCGCCCTTGAAGCTTACTGTCATGGTAACAACTACTGGCTCTGTACATGCTCATTACCACACCCCAAGGTCTTTTATGTGGTGCCAGGAAACTTTCTACTCAGTTATGAATGATAAAATCAGGTCTCTGTACCTAGAGATCTTGGTATTTGCACTGGTCATAGGACAAGGTCTAGGATAAAGTCTTTACAATTCTAGAAGTTCTGTTCCATCATTGCTGTTGTAATCAGTCTTCTGTAATGAGTGGTCTTGGTTTTTGCTCAGATCCTTGGCCAAAGCCTAGAATAGAGTCTTCCTGTGGTTCCAAAAGTTCTGCTCAGTCTCCGTTGTCAAAGTTGAGCCTCTGTAATCAGAGATCTTGATTTTTGTACAAATCCTAAGCTACAGCCTAGGGTAAAGCTTTTCTTATTGGTCCCAGGATAAGTTCTGCCCAGTCATGGTTATGAAAATCAGTCTTCTATAGTTAGTGCTCTTGGTTCTTGCACAGATCAAAGTAAGCCATGTCTTCTGAATTCCTCTTACTATTAGGTGATGTGATAGGACAACCTGCTCTTAGATCAAGTTGTCATTTCCTTGTTGTCAGGATGTCATATCAGAACTGGCACAAGTTGGTGCCAGAGTAGTGTTAGAAATTTCCCAGTGGAGTTTGGTTCCTGTTGTTGTAGGGAGCTATATCAGTTCTTCGTCTGGGATATGAGTTTTGGCATTGAACTAACACTGTCCAATTTCATGGTGACTGAGTTGTATCCACATGACACATATTCGGGGTGGGAAGCACTCCTGTGTTTCAAAATGTATGAGTTCTTATCCCTAGAAAATAAGATCTTGTTTCTGTGTATATGGTTTCCTCCTTTTTTTACTGTGCCTATGCAAAAGCATATGGTGTTATATTGTATTGCTGGTACTATTGTGGGTAAGAATGACAGGCTACGCAGTCTCTGTGCTCTAGTTTTGACCTGAGGTTTTATCCTAGGCAAGACTTTTTCTTCTCGATTTTTGTACCAAGCAGAATCAAAACTGGTAAGGGTAAAGAAAATATGTATAAATATAAAATAGAACAAATAAATAAAACTGAATTTAAAAAGTAATTGAAGAAAACAAGTGATGGAGGAGGCTACCTTTATATTTGTGAATAAATACCCTCAGATGCATTATTATAAAGATATTAAACATACAAAGGCAATATAGATCTCCCAATTAGGTCTTTTGAGATATTCTTGTGTGTGTGTGGGTGAAATCCAAGGCACTTTTTTTTTTTATCACACACCTGAGACATGATTTACAGCATTATGGAATCAGATAATGTCCTTGAGCTGGGGGTCTTTCTAAAGCTGAATCTGGTACCATGCAACAGTCCACATTTTGACAAGGGTGAAAAGGGACACATAGCATGAGTCAGCAGGTGTGTTGGTTGTAGTTTCTTGCCGGGGCACAAGATGTGGGACTGAGAGGGTGTCTTTTCATTGGTGGTTTGTTGGGGCAGGAGCTCGGTCTTGGTGCCTAATGAGTTAAGAAATGAGGGTAAAGAGGATTAAATAAGGAGGGATAAGTGATCAGAATTGGGGGATGAGAGGGTAGAAGGGATTCTGAAGTGGGGGAGGGCTAATATATAAGAGGGGCTATATACACTATAGACATGGATTGTTTACAATTTAGGTTTGGCAATCAAAGAGAATACCACTGTATAGAAACTGACACATACATGTAGACAAACTTTAGAGATCTAGTTGAGTATTATCCTACGGGTCTTGGGCATTCCATTACCTTTCCTTGGAACAATATAAAATTATGAGCATTGTGGAATGATGGTTAAAATGTACAGTTGTCACGTGGGCGCAGTAGCGCAAGCCTGCTTTTGAAAATGAGGAGTAGTGAGAAAGGACCCCCCCTCCAAGGGGGTCTACTACATAGCCCCATTTATGGCCATGGTAGGGTCTGGTTTCCTTTTCTCCCTATCTCCAGAGGCCCAGCTGCCTGACCTTGCCCTGAAAGGCTTAGGGGTATTAAACTTTTTTTTTTAGTTTTTGGGCCACATCTGGCAGTGCTCAGGGGTTACTCCTGCTCAGAAATAGCTCCTGGCAGTCACGGGGGACCATATGGGACACCAGGATTCGAACCAACCACCTTTGGTCCTGGATCGGCTGCTTGCAAGGCAAGCGCCGCTGTTCTATAAACTTTTAATACATTTTTTCACTTTCTTCACTCAATCACCAAAGATCTGTCAGTACCCAAAAGAAATTGAACTAAATAAAGTATATTTTAGACCCCATATGGAACTTGGAAGGATAAGAAATTCTGAGCATAAACAATGCTTTCAATCATTTCAAAAATCATTATTCTTTCCCTTTCCCGTTCTTATAAGAATCTCTTCTGAAATAACTAGATCTTTGTGTTCTAGTATTTCTAAAGTGTCTGGCAGAATCCATAAGACTTGAAATCAAATCACAGGAAAAACCCCTGCTGAGCAAAGTGAAAGGCCCAAGTCTTTTCATTTAGGACATCTGGCCATTATAGATTATGACTCCTTTTAGAAAAATATATAACATCACACATTGTTATCTCTATTCGGCAGACAAGGCTACTGATGCTGTGATGGTTTAAGAAATGTATCGCTGCTACACACAGGTAGCAACAAAGAGCCAAAGAACTGATCCACAAAACTGAACTGAGAGTGGGATAGTGATGGACTGGAAGCAAAGGAGCATTGAGGTGACTGAGAGAGAGATTGGTACATTGGTGATGCTCGTCTTGTTGGAATATATACACAGGAAACTATCATTGACTATGTTGTAAATCACAGTACCTTAATCAATGTAAAAATGAATGAAAAAAGAAATGTACCATTGTTTCAGATAGTAATAAGTAAAATCAAGTTCAAATTCACTTTTTGGTTTATATGGAAGAAAAAAATTAGAGATACAAAACATTAATGACAAGATTTTTACAACTATTTTTTCTAAAATTTTATTTTTTATCTTCTACCTCTCTAATTCAATAGTTATTCTCTATATCTGTACTGCTTTGACAGATCAAAGGTTTCCATTAATAGATATGATATTGAAAAGAACTAGCCACTGTAAATTAGTAGCCACTAAATCCAGATATTAACCATAATGCATTTTAAATATTTTTCTCACATTTAAGAGCAATATTTAGTCTTTTATGAGTGTATTTTCTATGTAGCAATAGGTTTTAGCCACCTAACTTTAACATTCCTTTGTTCTGGGTACTATCATTAATTTGTCTCTCTTTATTTCACAGATGGTAAAATTAAATCAAGTGGAAGTAACTTGATCAATTTTTCTCAGACCAGAATTAAAGGCCAAGTAATTTTGCTTAGTAAGTTCTCCACTATAATATATATATAATGTAATGCCTTATATTATTTATTCTTCCAGTTTTTAAGTTTTGTAAGAGGAGGCATTACTCTGAGTCATGTTTCTATCCACAACACTGAGAATACTTCATTAGAGTTTATAGACCATTAAGTTCTGAATTACAACTTGTATACTGGGGTCAGAGTATCAGTATAGTAGGTAAGGTATTTGCATGTATGTACATAACCCAAGTTCTATTCTTGGCACCTAATATGTTCCCCTAAGCACCTCCAGAAGTAACCCCTGAGTATCACTAGGTGTAGCCCCCCAAATCAAAACAGAAACAAAATCAAGAAAAACCAAGTATATATTGACTATGATTTTATCATTTTCTCATGTACTTTTTAAAATTAATATGTTTTATTTAAACACCTTGATTACATACATAATTGTGTTTGGGTTTCAGTCATGTAAAGAACACCACCCATCAACAGTGCAACATTCCCATCACCAAATCTCTCTCCTCCCCACCGACCCCCCGCCTCTACTCTAGACAGGCTCTCCGTTTACCTCATACGTTCTCATTTTTAGGACAGTTCAAAATGTAGTTATTTCTCTAACTAAACTCATCACTCTTTGTGAAGAGCTTCCAGAGGTGAGCTGGAACTTCCAGCTCTTTTCTCTTTTGTGTCTGAAAAATTATTATTATTGCAAGAATGTCTTTCATTTTTCTTAAAACCCATAGATGAGTGATACCATTATGTGTTTCTCTCTCTCTCTGACTTATTTCACTCAACATGATAGATTCCATGTACATCCATGTATAGGAAAATTTCATGACTTCATCTCTCCTGACAGCTGCATAATATTCCATTGTGAATATGTACCACAGTTTCTTTAGCCATTCGTCTGTTGAAGGGCATCTTGGTTGTCTCCAGAGTCTTGCTATGGTAAATAGTGCTGCAATGAATATAGGTGTAAGGAAGGGGTTTTTGTATTATATTTTTGTGTTCCTAGGGTATATTCCTAGGAGTGGTATAGCTGGATCGTATGGGAGCTCGATTTCCAGTTTCTGGAGGAATCTCTATATCGCTTTCCATAAAGGTTGAACTACACGGCATTCCCACCAGCAGTGATTACGAGTTCCTTTCTCTCCACATCCCCACCAACACTGTTTGTTCTCATTCTTTGTGATGTGTGCCATTCTCTGTGTTGTGAGGTGGTACCTCATAGTTGTTTTTGATTTGCATCTCCCTGATGATTAGTGATGTGGAGCATTTTTTTCATGTGTCTTTTGATCATTTGTATTACTTCTTTGTCAAAGTTTCTGTCCATTTCTTCTACCCATTTTTTGATGGGATTGGATTTTTTTTCTTGTAAAGTTCTGTCAGTGCCTTGTATATTTTGGAGATTAGCCCCTTATCTGATGGGTATTGGGCGAATAGTTTCTCCCACTCAGTGGGTGGCTCTTGTATCCTGGGGGTTATTTCCTTTGAGGTGCAGATGCTTCTCAGCTTAATATACTCCCATCTGTTAATATCTGTTTTCACCTGTTTGTAAGTGCATTTTCCTCCTTGAATATGCCTGTAGTCTCAATGTCCTGGAGTGTTTTGCCTACGTGTTGTTCTATTAATCTTATGGTTTCAGGTCTGATACAAGGTCTTTCATCCACTTGGATTTTGTCTTCGTACATGATGTTAGCTGGGGGTAAGTTCAATTTTTTGCAAGTGGCTAGCCAGTTGTGCCAACACCACTTGTTGAAGAGGTTTACTTTGCTCCACTTAGGATTTCTTGCTCTTTTATCAAAAATTAGGTGACTGTATGTCTGAGTAACATTTTCTGAGTATTCAAGCCTATTCCACTGATCTGAGGGCCTGTCCATGTTCCAATACCATGCTGTTTTGATAACTATTGCTTTGTAGTAAAGTTTAAAATTGGGGAAAGTAATTCCTCCCATGTTCTTTTCTTTCCCAATGATTGCTTTCGCTATTCTAGGGTGTTTATTGTTTCAAATAAATTTCAAAATTGCCTGATCCACTTCTTTGAAGAATGTCGTGGGAATCGTTAGAGGGATATCATTAAATCTGTATAATGCCTTGGGTAGTGTTGCCATTTTGATGATGCTAATCCTGCCAATCCATGAGCAGGGTATATGTTTCCATTTCCACATCTCCTCTCTTATTTCCTGGAGCAGAGTTTTATAGCTTTCTTTGAATAGGTTCTTCACATTTTTAGTCAAGTTAATTCCAAGATATTTGAGTTTACATGGCATTATTGTGAATGGGGTTGTTTTCATAATGTCCATTTCTTCCTTATTACTATTGATGTATAGAAAGGCCATTGATTTCTGTGTGTTAATTTTGTAGCCTGCCACCTTGCTATATGAGTTTATTGTTTCTAGAAGCTTTTTGGTAGAGTCTTTAGGGTTTTCTAAGTAGAGTATCATGTCATCTGCAAAAAGTGAGAGCTTGACTTCTTCCTTTCCTACCTAGATTCCCTTGATATCTTTTTCTTGCCTAATTGCTATAGCGAGTACTTCCAGTGCTATGTTGAATAAGAGTGGTGAGAGAGGACAGCTTTGTCTTGTGCCAGAATTTAGAGGGAAGGCATTTAGTTTTTCTCCATTGAGGATAATATTTGCCACTGGCTTGTGGTAGATGGCCTTAAGTATATTGAGAAAGGTTCCTTCCATTCCCATCTTGCTGAGAGTTTTGATCAAGAATGGGTGTTGAACCTCATCAAATGCTTTCTCTGCATCTATTGATATGATCATGTGATTTTTATCTTTCTTGTTGTTGATGTTGTGTATTATGTTGATAGATTTACGGATGTTAAACCAGCCTTGCATTCCTGGGATGAAACCTACTTGATCGTAGTGGATGATCTCCTTAATGAGGCATTGTATTCAATTTGCCAGAATTTTGTTGAGGATCTTTGCATCTGCATTCAACAACGATATTGGTCTGTAATTTTCTTTTTTCGTTGCTTCTCTGTCTGGTTTCAGTATCAAGATGATGTTGGCTTCATAAAAGGTATTTGGAAGTGTTTCTGTTTTTTCGATTTCATGAAAGAGTCTTGCCAGGATTGGTAGTAGTTCCTCTTGGAAATTTTGAAAAAATTCATTAGTGAATCCATCTGGGCCTGGGCTTTTGTTTTTGGGCAGACATTTGATTACTGTTTTAATTTCATCAGTAGTGATGGGAGTGTTTAGATATGCTACATCCTTTTCCTTCAACCATCGAAGATTATAAGAGTCCAAGAATTTATCCATTTCTTCCAGGTTCTCATTTTTAGTGGCATAGAGCTTCTCAAAGTAGTTTCTGATTACCCTTTGAATCTCTGCCTTATCAGTAGTGATCTCTCCTTTTTCATTCCTAATACGAGTTATCAAGTTTCCCTCTATCTCTTTCTTTGTTAGTTTTGCCAGTGGTCTATCAATCTTGTTTATTTTTTCAAAGAACCAACTTCTGCTTTCGTTGATCTTTCGGATTGTTTTTTGGGTTACCACTTCATTGATTTCTGCTCTCAGCTTTGTTATTTCCTTCTGCCTCTCTATTTTTGGGTCCTTTTGTTGAGCACTTTCAAGTTCTATAAGCTGCGTCATTAGGCTACTCAGGTCCTTCTTTCTCCCTTACAAAGCTATAAATTTTCCTCTCAGTACTGCTTTTGCTGTGTTCCATAAGTTCTGATAGTTTGTGTCTTCATTATCATTTGTTTCTAGGAGCCTTTTGATTTCCTCTTTGATTTCATCTCGGACTGACTATTTATTCAGTATGAGGTTGTTTAACTTCCAGGTGTTAAAATTTTTCTTCTTTATTCCTTTGGAATTCACAAATAATTTCAGAGCCTTGTGGTTAGCAAAGGTAGCCTGCAAAATTTCTATCCTCTTGATATTATGAAGATATGTTTTATGTGCCAGCATGTAGTCTATCCTGGAGAATGTCCCATGTACATTAGAGAAGAATGTGTATCCAGGTTTCTTGAATGGAGTGTCCTATATATATCCACTAGGCCTCTCTCTTCCATTTCTCTCCTCAGATCCAATATATTCTTGTTGGGTTTCAGTCTGGTTGACCTATCAATTGTTGACAAAGCCGTGTTGAGGTCCCCCACAATTATTGTGTTGTTGTTGATGTTATTTTTCAGCTTTGTCAACAATTTCTTTAAATATTTTGCTGGACCTCATTCAGTGTATATATGTTTAGAAGTGTGATTTCTTCCTACTCTACATACCCCTTGATTAATATATAAAGTCCATCTTTGTCCCTTACAACCTTCCTGAGTATAAAGTTTGCATTATCTGATATTTGTATGGCCACTCTAGCTTTTTTATAGGTGTTGTTTGCTTGGATAATTTTCCTCCAGCCTTTTATTTTGAGTCTATGTTTGTTCTGAGTATTCAGGTGCGTTTCTTGTAGACAGCAGAAAGTTGGATTGAGTTTTTTTGATCCATTTAGCCACACTTTGTCTCTTAACTGGTGCATTTAGTCATTGACATTGAGAGAAAGAATTGTCCTGGGATTTGATGCCATCTTTATATCAAAAGTTGGTGTGACTTTTGGTTAGTCTTGTCTTAAATTAGGTCTTTCAGTTTTTCTCTTAAGAATGGGTTTGAGTCTGTAAAGTTTCTGAGCTGTTTTTTGTCTGTGAAACCATGTATTCTTCCGTCAAACCGGAAAGTAGTTTTGCTGTGTACAGTATTCTAGGTGAAGCATTCATTTCATTCAGTCTTGTCACAATATCCCACTACTGCTTTCTGGCCTTGAGTGTTTCTGGTGACAGGTCTGTTGTAACTCTCAAGGATGCTGCCTTGTATGTAATTTCCGTTTTTGATCTTGCTGTTTGCAGAATCATGTCTCTATCTGTGGGATTCGTCATTGTGACTAGGATGTGTATTGGGTTATTTTTTCTGGGGTTTCTTTTGGTTGGTACTCTTTGGGCATGCAGTATTTGATCACATATATTCTTTAGCTCTGGAAGTTTCTCTTTAATGATGTTCTTGACCATTGATTCTTCCTGGACATTTTCTTCCTGTGTCTCTGGGGACTTCTATGATTTTTAAGTTGTTTCTGTTGATCTTATCATAGACTTCTATTTTCATTTGTTCCCATTCTTTGCCTATTTTTCCCATTGTCTGTTCGTTTGTTTTAAGTTTTTTTTTCCAATCTCTCCCACTGTATGGAGTTGGTATTTATCTCATCTTCCACAGCACCAATTCTATTGTCAACTTCTTCTCCCCTGGTGTTGAGGTTATCCATTTTGTCATTCAATTCACTTACTGAGTTTTTCAGGCCTGTTAGTTGACATGTTATTTCAGTTTGGAGTTTTGTGATTTCTGTCATCATATTTTCTTGGTTCTTATTAGTGTTCTGTTCAACTTGGTCCATGGTTTCTTTGAGTTCTTTCAGCATCTTCCTTATTGCTTTTCTAAAGTCCTATTCTGAGAGATTGATTAGTTCGTTGGTCATCATCTGATCATCAGAATTGTCATCTTCATTCTCTATGTCTGACGCTGACCTGCATTGTTTCCCCATTGTCACACTTGTGTTGTGTGTTTTTCTACATGTTGTGGTGGTATTCATTGGCTAAATGATGTACACAGCCACACTTCTCTGGCTCTGCCCTTTCCGGGTGTATCGATTTGCCTACAAGGGAGTTGAGTTCTCCGTGGATGAGGCCTCACACAGGATCAAATCTTAGGCCCAAGTACGCAGCAGAGAAGACAATCCAGAGAGAAATGCTGGGCTTCAGTGATCCAGCACAGTCCTTAGTGTGATTTTTTTCTCTTCTTATTACAATGATGTTCTTTCCTTAGAAAGAGTGCATGGCCGCATAGCGAAGCGGAGCGGCCGTGCTCTTCTGCAGCCTCTTTTCGGCCCACTCCCAAGAGATTCAGGTGACAGGAGAGCAGAGAGAAACACACAGAATTCACAGTTTTTCACAGTCAGGCCCACTAGGCAGGCGTAGATTCACCTTGTAATGTACTTTTAATTTATTCCTTTGAATCTTTACTACTCTGAGTGTGATCTACAAACCAGTAGCATTTACATGTGAGAGGCAAGAACTCAATCTTGAGCACTGCATGGTCCCTGAGCTTTGTCAGGAGCAATCCTTGAGCTCTAAGCTGGAGTCGTTTCTGAACACAGCCTGTGTGGCCTTAAAATAAACAAAAAATAAATAAAAATAAATTTCAACACAGTGATAGAACATGAAACCCCTAAAATAGCTCATGTCTCTACCACTAAAGCCATATTAAATGATCTTATCTCTAGATCTCATGGTGCCATCAGGTCTCACAAATTGTGAAATTTTGTGAATAAAGGACAGTGTAATATAATGCTTAAATTTGATGGGCCACTTGTGATTGTAAGATCCACCCATCACTTTCTAACTTAATAACTGGTCTTATAAATAAAAATATCTAGAAAAGAAAATGAAGTACTCACTCAGCATAAAGTAGGATCAGAATATAGTATATGATCATTCTTGAAACTGGAAGCAAAATGTATCTTAAATTGAGAGAGGAAAGGGGCTGGAGCAGTGGCGCAGATTGTAAGGCATCTGCCTTGAGCACCCTAACCTAGGACTGACTGTGGTTTGATTCCGGCGTCCTATATGATCCCCCAAGCCAGGAGCGATTTCTGAACACATAGCCGGAGTAATGCTTGAGTGTCACCAGTTGTGGCTGAAACCTCCCCCCCCCCAATTGAGAGAGGAAAAATGAATTGCAAAGAAACCAACAACTTTATTCCACTCATTTTATTTCTCCATAATTTACCAGAGTAAGTTTAGAGTTCAACTTATGGTTTTAAGATTTTACTCATCACCCACATTAACAAACATGGGTAGGTTGTTATAATTAATGTGGTGTAGTCAATCTAAAAGCACAGATGGGGGCCGGTGAGGTGGCGCTAGAGGTAAGATGTCTGCCTTGCAAGCGCTGGCCAAGAAAGGACCACGGTTTGATCCCCGGCATCCCATATGGTCCCCCCAAGCCAGGGGCAATTTCTGAGCACTTAGCCAGGAGTAACCCCTGAGCAGCAAACAGGTGTGGCCCGAAAAACCAAAAATAAAATAAAATAAAATAAAATAAAATAAAGGCACAGATGATGCTGATCACTACTTTTGGTTAGGTGGGCAATTTGGAACATGTTAGACCCCAAACTTTGGATTTAGACAGTAACCTTTTCCACATACTTTCAACTAAGGACTTTTGCTCTTGATTAAAATGGAGTAATTGACTGGACATACCTTTCTTCTCAAAGCAACCCAAAAGTGGATGAACTGTAAAAATCAATGACTATAAAACACAGGAGATGTGTAACAAAATAATAATAATCTCCAAAATCTATTACATAAGTACTGATTATAGCTTATGTTCCTGAAAATGTCTAAGGAGGCAGCACCAGGAGAAAGTACTAGAGGCAAGGTCTGCCAGTTTCTCTGAACACAGACAATAGAACTGTTCATCTGCTTGGATGGGAGAATAAGGTTTGCAGAATGGAATTTCAGAAAGGAGAGCACTGATCTGAGAATACTCTTCATAATCTTCAAAATATTGAATAAAGATCAGCATAGGACTCTGATACAGGTAAAGGAAAAACCATTGAGAAGCTTTATAGGGAACAAAATGTTGAAGCTACTACAGGACAGGGAATAGTGTCTTTTCTACTAGCAATTTTTAGGATACTAGGTATACCTTTAGGGAGACTATTTTATATATTTTCTATTACTGTGCTACAAATTCACAATTTTAAGTGCTTAAAATATTTCCAATGTATTATTTTATAATTGTACAGGCAAAAGGTCCTGATAAACTTGTTGAAAGTCTCTGTTCAGCTTAGAATACCATATGACCCAATCCGTATCCTTTAGGCTGGCCTTTACAAGCTTGAGAAGAATATATTTCCAAGTATGATCTGGTTATTTGTTGAAGTTGCTTCCATGTGGTTAAAAGATTATAGTCTTCCATTTCTTGTGTATTCTGTTCACAGATCATTCTTACCTCTTAGAGAAGTGTCTTAAATACTTTACACATTACCTCCTGTGTCTTCTGGACAGAAATATCAATCAAATCCCTGTATGTGTCTAGATACATAAAATGTGGGATCCCATGTGCAAAATAAATGCTCTTTGAGCTAATCTACCTGTCCTCATTTTATTTATTTCAATTAAGAATACTAATGCTGGAAAGGAGGTATGATACAGCTAGTAAGACACTTGCTTTGCATGCAGTCAACCTGATTTTGATCCCTAGATCAAAATTTTGATCCCATATTGTCCCTCAAACCCTTCCAGGAGTGGTCCCTGAGCACACAGCTAGGAGAAAGCCCTGATCACCATTGTCCATACACTCCCAAACTACTATTGCTATGTTATGGGATTAAAGCACATATTAGTATAAAACTATGAGAAAAATGAACCAAATTTCAATGGGTGAATTAGAAATATACTATTTCAGTATCCTTTTGTAACAAGAAAAAGGCACAACTATTTAAACTTTAGTCAATAATAAATACATACATTACTTAGAAGAAACTGGAAAAAATGTGAAATATAATAAACCAGGAACAAAGATAAAATAGTCATAAAAAACAAAAATGAAACTGGGTGATATAGCTCAAGAAGAAATTTTCAGTAGGAAGATATATTTAAAACTAACTATATTAATGATTACAATAAATACTAATTATCTACACAAATTCTGAAAAAGCTGTAGGGTTTATCTAGATAGAAAATAAATTAAAATAAGACACAGTATATGCTATTGCAAAAAGTCAGCTTCCCAATAATGGAAATTGATATTTCATATAAACACAAATAAAAAAAAAAGCTAAAAGGCTATATTAATACCAAAACTTAGACTTAAGGATCAGAAATACTTATAAGGATATAAAATTGAATAATAATCAGAAAGGAGTCAATGTCTACAAATACACAAAAATTTAAATATATATTCAGCTTATAAGAATATTTAAGGGAAACACGAAGAATAAATAAACCAGTACTTTTCTTTGAAATTTTAACACTTCTCTTTACATTACTGACAGAAAAGTGGACAGAAAATAAGATTGTAAAATAGATTTCAAGATAACTAACCAAACCGACCTAATGTTTATACTATCTATTCAACAGTAAATTGAATGTGCATCTTTAAATGTATGTGAATACTCAGCAAGACATTTTATGCCATAATGCAAAGCATCACAAACTTTGAAAAGAAACTGAATGCCATATATTCTTTGAACATGATATTACAATAGTAATGAGATATATAAAAATTCATGAATGTTTAGAAATGAATATACCAAGGAAATAAAATACAAATAAAATTCTAAGTAACCCAACTTAAAGAATATTTTAAACATTTTGTTTTGGGGCCGACTAGGTGGCGCTAGAGGTAAGGTGTCTGCCTTGCAAGCACTAGCCAAGGAAGGATGGCGGGTCGATCCCCCAGAGTCCCATATGGTTCCCCCAAGCTTGGGGCAATTTCTGAGTGCTTTTCCAGGACTAATCCCTGAACATCGAACAGGTGTGGCCCGAAAAAAAAAACCAAAAACAAACAAACAAAAAAAACATTTTGTTTTATTTGAAGCTTTGGGCCACATCCACTACTAGAAAAATGTGTCTCGAGGCCCAGGAGATAGCATGGAGGTAGGGCATTTGCCTTTCATGCAAAAGGTCATCGGTTCGAATCCCGGTGCCCCATATGGTCCCCCGTGCCTGCCAGGAGCAATTTCTGAGCATGGAGCCAGGAGTAACCCCTGAGCACTGCCGGGTGTGACCCAAAAACCAAAAAAAAAAAAAAAAAAAAAAAAAGAAAAAAGAAAAATGTGTCTCAAACTATAATAATTAAATCAAAAATGATATTAATAAGAAAATGGGTGTGGGAGGAAACTTGTGTTACTGGTTGAGGGATGCTGAAACAGGTGGTGGATTTAGAGTTGGAACTCTGGATGCCTGAAACTCTATTATAAAAGGAATTCTAAATTTTAGTGTCTAAATAATTTTAAAATAACTTTTGAAATAATATTTTAAATAGTCATAGATAAATGAAGTCATAAATAAAGTAAAATGCACATCAAAGTTTAAAAATCAAGTATGTACCTATACATATATATATATATATATATATATATATATATACCTATACATAATCTCATAGTTTATTCATTTTTCCCCAAGAGCTAAAAATCAGGAAAAGGGAAAAATATGCTCATACTATAACTTTTATATGCACGTCCTTAAAATATTTATTTGTAGTGGCCACAAACTTTGAACAACCCAAATGTATATCAATATGTAAAAAGATAAATGTCAAATTTTGGTAGACACATACAGTGAAATACTATCTAAATAGAAAGCAACAGACTATTAATATACACAACATGGATGAGTTTCAAAACTTTTATACAAAGGGAAATGACCCAGGTCATTTCTTGGAATACATGAGCTATGATTCCATTTCTTCAAATTCTAGAAAATGTAAACTAACCTTCAATGACAGATTAGTATTTGCCTAGAAATGTAAGGAGAAGTGAGAAGGAGCAAAGAGGGGGGATTATAAAAGGACTCTATCGTTTCAGGAAAATGACTATGTTCATTCATTATCATGACTATTGTTATTGTTATATGGGCTTGAATTCAAATGCATCAAAATACATACTTTAAAATTTGTGCAGTTTTCCTAATGGCAAACTTAACAAAGTAACTTAAGAGAAGAAATCGAGGAAATTGATAAAAACTTAAAATTTCAGCTGACATTAATCTTGTTGAATCTGGGATTCTGGCATAAGCCCTTCCACCCTGCCCCTCCTTTCCAGGGAGAGGACAAATATGGGACATTTTCATCGTAACTGGACTTCTTAAGATACTGCTTCAACAACTAGAGTTTAAGTTGATGTCCCCATTTTCATAAAGAAAATTCTCAGAGAAGTATTAACAAGAAAAATCCAACAGAATTACTGCATTACAGTTTATATCATTCATCCTATTTATGTGTTCTCCCTCTAGATCATAATTGCCAGCAAAAGCATCAGGTTTTCTTTTTTCCATTATGCCATCATGCCTTGCTTTATTTTAATAAACCGGTCTGGATCCAGCATTAAGATGCTGTGTTACCTCATGATTAAGTAATTTTTGCTTTTTATTTCCAATAAAAAGCTCTGCCTGGGTAGTATTATCACTGCTTATATCCCACATCTTGGGGAAAATCATCCCATGTTTGGCATCAAGAACAGTTAGTATTTTATTTTAATGTGGCAACAGGCCTGGCCTACTAGAGGGCACACCCCACTTACAGAGGGCAAAGATGCTTGAGACTCATAAGTACCATGAATCATTCAAATAAAACACCAACCCGACCATGAAAACTCCAAGGAAAATGTATAAATTTGCAGTTTATCTGCATCTGTTCAGTTATACTAGCATTCATGGCCAATATGCTAAATATAATATCCTAATAATATTTGTCATTACTGAACTTAAGTTGATTTGCTTAACAAATTAACATTCTGATTTTCTAATTCCAGAGAAAATTAAGAACTGTTCTCTACATAACCAAATCCTAGGGTGCGGATGCTTTCTCCCAACCAGATGGTTCTTGTGCCCCAACCATTTGACATTTCAGTTATTAAGAAAATAGATGCTTTTCAGTCTTAAAATGGTGGACAGGCCTTGGGAGCAGTGAGCATTGCAAATCCCTCTTTCTCACACGAAGGATCCCTGGAGCCTTCATGCTCCTCCACTTTCTTTCTTTCTTTTTTCTTTTTTTTTTTTTTAGTTTTTGGACCACACCCAGTGATGCTCAGGGATTACTCCTGACTATGCGCTCAGAAGTCGCTCCTGGCTTGGGGGACCATATGGGAAACCAGGGGATCGAACCGTGGTCCGTCCTAGGCTAGCACAGGCAAGATAGGCACCTTACCTCCAGCGCCACCACCTGGCCCCCCGCTCCTCCACTTTCATTGTTGGTCAAGGAAATACTTTGTGGTCAATGGTCACACAATAATCCTTAAACTTGGCAAGTAACTTTTGACATTTGAATGCTCAAGTCTCAAAGGTTTACTTCCTCTTTATTTTTTATTGTAACTGCTAGAATTTTGTCCCATGGTCACTTGTGGTTATTATTATTTCTTTGAACAACAGGAAGCTGCCATTGTCTGTTTCTGGTTGAAGTTTTTCAGTTTGTTCTTTCTGTCACCATGTTATTAAAGGCATCAGAAATACTTTATCCTTACCTAAAAGTCAGCTTCCTTGGTTTCTTGTAGAAGTACTGGAATTTTCTAATTCAAATGTCCCTGTATCTTCTCATCCTCTAATTGGTTGTTAATTATCCTTCACCCTGCCTGGCTGTATGGAATGTTAAGGAAATTAAAATGAGGATTAATGTCAGTTTGTTTTAAAGAGAAATATTATGCATCCTTCCATCTTACCAGAAAGGTCAAGTCAAGTGAATATTGATGTGATTTGACGAAGACTATCTTTGTCTTCCTCATCCTTATTCTTCTTCTCCTCCTCCTCTTCCTCCTCTTCTTCCTCCTCCACCTTTCCCTCCTCCTCTTCCTCTATTTTGTTTTTTGTGGGGAGCCACATCAGGCAATGCTCAGCGGTTATTACTGGCTCTGCACTCAGAAATTACTCCTGAAAGTCTGTGCACAGAGGACCATGTGGAACTGAACCTAGGCCGGCACATGCTGTTCTTGAAGAAAGAATCCCTTTGGATATGTATCTTAGTCACTGAAACTTAAGCATCCTCTTCTGAATGTTCCCTTGTGTTTGCCTACTTTTATTAATAGAACCAAGCACAGCTTTCTTTTTTTTTAAACTGTGAGTTCCCTGCTCAGCAGTTTATTAGGCATTTGTACAACTCTGATTTGAAATTTACTTCATAATACATTTGCCAATTACTTATAAACTAATGCTGCTGACATTGCACAACTGCCTTGCCTGCCCTAGATTCCCTATCTCCAAATTTATTTTATGAGAGCAATAAATTTCTATCTTAATCTCTGTATTAAGATATTTTAATCCCTGGTCCTAATCCCTGGCAGCTGTGAATATTACTTGAGGTGGCAGTTTCTGCAGATGTGACTATGTAAAAGGTTTAAAGAGAAAATGATCACCCTAAATTATCTGGTTAGATACTATAGGCCATAATTTGTGTGTGTGTGTGTGTGTGTGTGAGAGAGAGAGAGAAAGAGAGAGAGAGAAACAAAGAGACACACAGAGGGAAGGCACTCAGAGGAGACAATATGAAGACAGAAAGATATTGATGTGGCTATCAACTAGGGAATGTTAGCATTTCTATGTAAAGCAATCACTGGGAACTGGGAAAATTGATACACGAATTCTACCCTAAAGTCCCAAGGACTACAACCTGGCTTATTGCTAGGTCTCAGTCCCTAGAAACTGAAAGCAGAAGTTTAGTCTCTAGGACTAAGAGAGAATACTTATCTGTTGTTTGAAGCCTCAAACAAAACCAAAGTTAAAGGCTATCACAAGAGAAAATAGTACCAGGATTTCCTAAAGTTCCATTCCTTATTAGGGACTCTAGAAGCAAATGGAAGGCAACATTTGCTCTAACAAGAGTGTCTTTGACTAAATTTGTCCCAGATATACATAGAATCATGAACCTTGCAATAGGTATTTGTCCCTGAAATACATAGAAATGCAATTTGTCCAGGTTTGAGAATACAGCCAAATCTATTTATATAGAAGAGGACTGCTCAGGGCAATATTCTCAGAGATAAGGATAACCCACCTCTTTAAATTCCGTTTTCCATCAAAAACACAAATCACTGGGCCTGCTATTCATTAATTTATCTAAACTTTTCTTGACCCTGTTTTATTTTCAGCCTGTATGAACTCCTTGGGTAATGAATCTGAGAACCACTGTTTGAGATAATTGATTATGTTGCCTGTAGGAAAATAGAAATGGAGTGAAGATGAATCATTCAGGCATAATTACTGTGCTGCAAGCCAGATCAAAAGGCTATTTGAGCCTAGCTATGTACCCGTGCCCTTCCCATGATCATAGAATATCTACTTCTGTCTAACCTTGGTGGGCAGATGAAAATATTAAATTCTTGCCCTGCCTGCTATGTTTTCTATTTTGATTTAAAATTCACATTGAAGCCAGAGTTAATATGTCCTGCAGTACTATGCAAGTCCTTGGCATTTATTTTGGTAGAAAAGACTGTTTATATCTTTCCTGAAAAAATATTACTGCCTGTGAAACTGCTTTGTGCTACTTGGTGTTCAGAGAAACTAAATCAGGTATCATTCTTTCGCTTTGTTTTGGGATCACACCAGTGGAATTCTGGGATGATTCCTGGCAGGGCTTAAAGGACCATATGGGGGCTAATCATTCAACCCTGGTCAGCCACCATGCAAAGCAAGTGACCTAACCATTATATTACCTCTTCATTCCCAAGTATTATCCTTAAAGTCTTGGGGTATTCAATAGGTAAAAGAAGCAAAATTGGAAGATAAACAAAAGTAATCTCAGAGTAGATAAAGAAGATAGAATAACAATGAAGAAACAATGGTAAATTAAAAAGGGCTAAATATTTATAATATATGCAGGAGCTATCCTGCTCTACAAGAGCCTAAATTAAATAGATGCTTGCTTTCTGGAAGATATATTGGGTGGATGGACGGATGGATAAATGCATAAATGCTTACTATCATGAATGAATGGATGACAGAAGACATGATGGGTGAGTGGGTAGGAGAAAGGAAGAGAGAGAGAGAGAAAGGCTAATGATAATTTTCACATTTACTCAGGACCCAGAGGAAATTTAGAGGCATGGCCTGCTTGTTCTCTAAATTTTAGAAACACTAATATAAGTAGATTTGTTATAAGATTGTGCATTACTTATCAGACACCACACTTAAAACTTTTTAAATTTTGTTTTTAATTATCTTAAATTTGTTTTCAATTTTTTTTAAATTTGTTATAGTTTAGGCTAAAATGATGTTAGCATTTATAGTATTAACATACAAAATTACTACACCCAACCACCACCAAAGTGCCTGGGGCAGTATACCACTATCCCTATGACACCTCGAATCATTTTATTCCTACCCTCCCCCTCCACTATTTGATAATTTATTTTACTAGTCTGTTATTGGGAGAAAAGGGTAAAAATGATAAAACAAAATAACCTTAATCAAATTAGGACAGGTAACTAGGGGAGGAGGAACTGAGTATTTATATATGTTAAAGAGAAGTAAAAGGAAAGATTTAGGGGAACAAAGGTGCCTGATATATATTAAATATTGGAGTATTATCTGGATATAATGGTTTTACAAAGATGTTCAGATTACTCTATTGTGAAGCCATGTTTTAGAACTATTAAGCTATATCACCCTACAAGTAGCCAAATCTCAATTGTTTGATTTTATTGTTTCCTTACTACTCATTGGGTAAG